>JAXIVJ010009015.1:5000-52975 GCA_036785665.1 Chirona hameri
TTTAACATTATTTATTTTACACATATTTTTTTAATATTTTAATAATTCCAATTTCAATAATTGCATTAAAAACAAGTGTTTATTATAATGTTTTCAATACACTTCAATTTTTCGAACACCCTTGATTGTTTACGCCAGCAACGCAAACTGCGCCAGCGTAAACAACTCCGTCGGCACCTTGGTGAAACGGACTCATTTACGGTGCGTAGCTTTTGATGGCGTAACTCACGCATTTCGTAGGTTACGCCAAAAGCTTTATGAAACGAGGCCCAGGATCCAAACTAGGAGACGCAAGAGCTTTTCATAGGTGTATTATCCGCTATTATGATACTAACTAGTCAACCGTGACTATTTCACTTACAACTTCAATTCACATTGCTTACCCCCCTTTTCACCCTACCTGGACTCTCCTATTATCTTATATTCCTTCGTAGAGTACCCAGTGGTGCATGTTTCATCCGAAAATTGCAGTATGGTATGTCATTGTAGACCGATGCATCTTAGTTCCCTTGCAATAATATGACCCCCTTTCTTCCATTCCTGAGCGCGCCTCTGCAACAAAATGACTTAATTTCCTCTCCTGGCCTCATATGTGCATATATCATTATAAACTAACCGTCTATTGCACCATAATCGCTGGCATATCGTCATCACCATGCCAGTCACTCTCCCCCCCTTTCATGTGCCTGAACACGCCCCTGCGACTCTATATGTAATACATTATGCATACAATGGAAGGAGAAACTATCTTTTACATCTTGATAGCTATAAATTCCCTTTACATCGCTCTATTGGCTTCCCGCCAAGCATTGCATACTTCCTGGAAACCTCCCCTTTTCAAGCCCCTGAAACCGCCTCTGCCATGCATTTTTGTATGATATTTCCTTCATTAACACCAACTAATTTGCACTTGTTTCAATCACCCTAAATCGATGTAACTCCTTCATACTTGAGGCAGTTAGGAAGAACCGTGAATATCGCATTTCCGTATTATCGCCAAATGTCGCCGCGGAACCCTTCCAAAAACGTGCCTTGGAACCGCCTCTGTCCAGATTAAGAACTCAAAGTTTGACTCCATATGTGGAAATATATTTGGGAAAAAGTCCCAAAATTGCATGGGCCTGCTCCCATCCGTTCTGGAGATATCCGCGAAAATATGAGGGGAGGGCAGAATGCCCCCCCCCCCCCCCCCTGTTACAAATAGGGTTAACCCTCGCCCGGGTAGGGCAAAATCACTTAGTGTTCGGGTAGGCGGGTTTGTACGACCCCCCTAGCGTTTCTCCCCTAATTGAGCAAGAGCTTCTCTTCAAAGACGAGCGTGTTGCTTGTGACGAGAGGAAGCCGCTGATACCCGATTTTAAGGTCTTAGGTCATTATATGACCTGTGAGGTCATGTCAATGACCCAAAAGTCATCAGAATTGTAAATGCGTATAAATTGAATTTTATCGAGCTAGAATCGTGAATGAGCATATCACAATTCTTATTGGGTGCCAAATTCGTAATCAGCGTCACAAAATGTCCTCAAAACTGCCAAATTCCAAAAAATGTCATGTCAGGTCATCTGAGGTCAGTGACCTCGGTTGATCTGTGTAACGCATAACCCCAGTGGAACACATAATTATGTCAAATGGATCCCAAATTTGAAATCAGCGTCACAAAATGTCCTAGAAACCGCCAGATGCCCCACAAAGTCATCTGAGGTCATTGGAGGTCAATGACCGCAGTTGACCTCTGTAAAGGTCAATCAAGGTCACAATCTCAGTGTAAACCACAACTGTCACCTGGAAACACCTGTGCATATGCTCCTGAACAACAAACACTCGAAACCTGCACAAATTACAAGCATCGATACTGCGGGACGCCAGTTGCGCCTGACATGACCTTGATAAACAGGTCGTAGGTCACGGGTCATGTGGGTTAGAAATTCATTTTTTTAGAGTATGTGGGATTTTTTTTAAGTAGGGTACTGAAAGTTGCATCGAAATCGGTTGGAAATTACGCGAGTTATTCCAGAAAAACCGAGGGGGTGGCATCCACCCCCTACCCGGGCCAGGGTTAAGGGCTCTCCAGAATGACCGAGAGCTTTCTCAGACTTGCACGGGACCCTCTTAGGTCTGACAATGGCCCTCTTAGACAAGCGAAAGACCTTCTCAGATCAGACTGTGGTCATCTCTGGTCGACCGATGATCCTCTCAAAGAAGCGTCGAGTCTTCTCTTAGGGACTTTTTGTATTATAAATACACCGCCACCCATGAGCAGGGGACCAGGAGGGCCCCTCCTCTTACCCAACGACTAGAGCCCTTCATGGAGCGTCAATCCCGTATGGGAATGGGAATGGGACGGGAATGGGTGGGAATGGGGGCCCTTTTGTGGGGAAATAAACGGCTTGGAGCGGGTTACGGGAGACTATATAATTTGTACGCGAACCCCCCACCCCAATAAATCAATAAATAAGAAAACTTGAATTTAAAAAACTATAATGTGCTACTATCACACAACACATTCTTAGCATAAACATACTTAGATCAGACATGCCAAGATTCCAGAAATGTGAGCTGGGAATCAGATGCACTGTCCCTACCAGGAATTGCGTGTGGAATCTACACGCAGAATCCACCTTACAGTCAGAAACATGCATTTTCCACTCAAGTCCATCTCCATACATATCAAGTCCATACATGCTTAGGCTGTTTGCTTAGGCACCTTCCGAAAGTAGGTGGGGACGGAGGCACTTTGAAGTCGATTATTTCCATGCAACGCCCATAGGCGTAATGTTAAAATCCGAAAATGTTACTGGGAACTGATCACCAGTGACCCCAGTGGTGATTACGCGCCTGGCTGTTTGTCTGCATAAATCACTTAAAATGAACAATAATATACTTCAGATAAATATAAAACCAATCAGGCAGAATAGCGATAGACTGGAAAACATTCCTAGAATATGTTATGGAAGAATATCAATAAGGTATCAACTTATGAGCACTTGCAATTTGCACTAATCATTTCACAGTTGCAGAAGAGACATGAATCTGACAGAACATGAATAAGCATGAATAATGAATAATAATAATTAATAAACACAGACATTATTATTTCTCTTACAAAATGAATCGCATGTAAATTGTTCAGAAGCGGCACTTATGAAAAGCTAGAAAGTAGGAAGAAAGAACTTCCTTAGAGGCCTAACACACATTTCACCATCTGCAACCCTTGGAGACTGATGTTAATCAAACAGCAACAACCAAAAGGTTGACAAATATCTGGGGAACTATGAAAGCTAGTAAAAACGGGAAAAAAACAATCGAAAGCTCATGAAAATTAAAATTGCAAGAAGTCACCAAAGGTCCCGAGGACATGTTTTCCAAAACGTTTTCATAAATAACTTTTTATTGGTTAGACATATAGTAGTAATTTTAAAACCATCGTGTTTGTATCGTAAAGGCACCTCGAAACAAAATATTAATGGTGACCTGGTTAGGTCAACTTCAAAATTTTACCTCAGGTCAAGGCCATTTAGTGACACAGGTAGGCCATATTGCATATGAGGCGACGCGACTCGACGCGACAAACACAGTCGTATCATTTGCACATCTCTATCTTTGTTATATCCAGAGTTATTAGCAAACAGGTCCTGGTGACCTGAGATGACCTCAGCCGACCTTGTAGAGGTCACTGAGCAACAACTGCACCTGGGTCATCAATAATTAGCTAAAATAACATGATTCTGAAAGAATTTGACAGATCCAATGCATATTCTCTGAAAAGGAAGCATCTGTATATTTTCCCATTGACATACAATGTGGAGGTGACGAAATTAATTGATCCGACCTTAGGTCACCAATACAAACACAAATCCGAGATAAACGAATTGCCGGTACTCATGACCTTATGGAACCCTGCAAGTTTCAAATTTATCGGACAAACACTGTGGCTTTGGCACGATCATAAACATTTTTTGGAGGCAAGGTCACTTGACGTGATCTGACTTGAGACGACCTGATGTTAAAACTTTCACACAATGTGGTTGTTTGATGTCCAAATAGCCGTGCCAAATTTGACGACGCTGCGCGCCGCCGTTTTTGCGCTATTCTCGAAAAACCTCAGCGGTGGTCAAAATGACTCCGTTCGATTGCCGTTCCACCAGCGTCCAATCACCTTCACACAGTGGCGGCAGAAGAGGGGGGGGGACAAGAGGGGGGGGGGGCAAACATATGATTTTACCCCCCCCCCCCCCCCCCAATACATTTGTAAGAGGGGCCTTCAAGAAGTTGACAGGTCCCCGAGGTGCCCTCAGCCAGCCTGAGGCGAAGACCCTCAGTCGGCCTGACCAAGGCCCTCGGAAGGCCTAAGACTTCAACATGGACCTGTCCGACGTTTTTTTTTGCGACCATTTAGAGGCCCAGCAAAATATAGTGTCCAAAATCCATAATCCGAGGAGATCTGGTGGGGGCGTCACTTTGACCACTCCTGATATTTTCGAGAACAGCGAGAAAACAGCAGAGAGCAGCGCCGACAAATTTGGCACGTCCATGTGTGCATCAATTACCCACATTGTGTGAAAGTTTTAACTTCAGATCGTCTCAAGTCAGGTCACCAGGTCACGTCAAGTGACCCTACCTCAAAAATGGTCGTGCCAAAGCCAGTGTTTTTCCGAGAAATTTTAAACTTGCAGGATTTCATAAGGTCATAAGTACTTACAATTCGTTTATCTCGGATGTTTTGTATCGGTGACCTAAGCCCTAAGGTCAGGTCAATTGCGTGACCTCCCCATTATAAGTCAATGGGAAAATATACAAATGCTTCCTTTTCAGAGAATATGCATTGGATTAGGCCAATGCTTTCAAAATCATGCTATTTTAGCTCATTTTGGATGACCAAGATGCAATTGTTGCTCAGTGAGTTATGCAAGGTCGGCTGAGGTCATCTCAGGTCACCAGGACCTTTTTGCTAATAACTCTTGATAGAATAAAGGTAGAGACGTACAAATGATACCACTATGTTTGTCGCGTCGAGTCGCGTCGCCCCATACCTTACCAGGAATGTTGTGTGGATAGCATGTGGGCCCACTGTGGCCGCATGAGGCCCCCATGCGACGGATTGGGCCCACGTGCTATCCACACGCAATTCCTGGTAGGGTATATGCAACATGGCCTACGGGTCACTAAATGGCATTGATCTGAGGTCTAACTATGAAGTTGACCTAACCAGGTCACCATTAATATTTGTTTCGAAGTGGCCTTTACGAGACAAACATGATGGTGTTAAAATTACTGCTATGTGTCTAACCAATACAAAGTGATTTATACAAAACGTTTTGGGGAAAAAAATGTCCTTGTGATCTTCCGTGACCTCTGTGGCCTTAACTATTGACATGAGCTTAAATTTGAGAACAGGTATGTCGATTTTAATTTTCATGAGCTTTCGATTGCTTTTTCCGTTTCTTACTAGGTTGCATAGTTCCCGAGATATTTGGGGGTTTCTAGAGCAAAGTCCTTCACTGGGAAAATGTGACCTCTGATGACCTCTGGTGATCTTAATATTGACCTGAGTCAAATAATACCCGAGTAACTTCGAATGGCATTGTAGAGAACTTTCGAATACTGTCGAGTGAGGCCGTGCAGGACGGGCACCACTGCTGGGCGGCGGGCGGACGCTGGTCGGCGGCGGACGGTCAGTGTGTCGAGTGAGGCCGTGCAGGACGGTCACCACTGCTGGGCGGCGGGCAGGCGCTGGTCGGCGGCGGACGGTCAGTGTGTCGAGTGAGGCCGTGCAGGACGGGCACCACTGCTGGGCGGCGGGCAGGCGCTGGTCGGCGGCGGACGTTCAGTGTGTCGAGTGAGGGCCGTGCAGGACGGGCACCACTGCTGGGCGGCGGGCAGGCGCTGGTCGGCGGCGGACGTTCAGTGTGTCGAGTGAGGCCTTGCAGGACGGGCACCACTGCTGGGCGGCGGGCAGGCGCTGGTCGGCGGCGGACGGTCAGTGTGTCGAGTGAGGCCGTGCAGGACAGGCACCACTGCTGGGCGGCGGGCAGGCGCTGGTCGGCGGCGGACGTTCAGTGTGTCGAGTGAGGCCGTGCAGGACGGTCGCCACTGCTGGGCGGCGGGCGGGCGCTGGTCGGCGGCGGACGTTCAGTGTGTCGAGTGAGGCCGTGCAGGACGGGCACCACTGCTAGGCGGCGGGCAGGCGCTGGTCGGCGGCGGACGTTCAGTGTGTTGGGTGAGGCCGTGCAGGACAGGCACCACTGCTGGGCGGCGGGCAGCCGCTGGTCGGCGGCGGACGGTCAGTGTGTCGAGTGAGGCCGTGCAGGACAGGCACCACTGCTGGGCGGCGGGCGGGCGCTGGTCGGCGGTGGCCGCTCAGTGTGTCGGGTGAGGTCGGCCCGTGCGGACAGACGGGAGCGCCTCGCGCTGACAGCCGGCACGAGGCTCCGGCAGCGCACCTGTGACGCGCTGCGGTCCCGTGGTCCTGCGGTCCCGTGGTCCTGCGGTCCCGTGGTCCTGCGGTCCCGTGGTCCTGCGATCCCGTGGCCCTGCGGTCCCGCCGTCCTGTGGTCCCGCCGTCCTGTGGTCCTGCCGTCCTGTGGTCCTGAGGACACGCCGTCCTGTGGTCCCGCCGTCCTGTGGTCCTGCCGTCCTGTGGTCCCGTGGTCCTACCTTGCAGCGATCCTGTCAAGGCTGTGCGCTCCAGTAGTGCAGCGGCTCAGCTGTGCTGTGGTTCTATGGTACAGTGGTGCAGTGGTCTAGTGGTCCAGTGGTCTAGTGGTCTAGTGGTCTAGTGGTCTAGTGGTCTAGTGGTATAGTGGTATAATGGTATAATGGTATAATGGTATAATGGTATAATGGTCTAATGGTATAGTGGTCTAGTGGTCTAGTGGTCTAGTGGTCTAGTGGTCTAGTGGTCTAGCTCGATCAGGAGGTGCGACGTCAGTAGAGATCGCTCTAGACCAAGTGGAACACTCGAAACAAGACCCGGAGGAGCACAGTGGAACACTCGAAACAAGACCCGGAGGAGCACAGTGGAACACTCGAACCAAGACCCGGAGGAGCACAGTGGACCCTCACAAGGGAGTCCCATAGAGTCACAACATAAAAGCAAAAACAATCGTAAGTACAGTCGCGAATTACACACAAACACAAAGTAACTGGTTGGGTGGGTATTGACATATTCCGTTTGACTGCACATGAAGTCATTTACAGCGTGCCTAAGTCAAAGTCAGGTCAAATTTGACCTATTTAATATTATTATTATTATTATTATTATTATTATTATATTATTATTATAATACTATACTATTGTAACAATACAAATACATATTTATCCAAAACACAAAAGTCGAAATGGCGCAATTTGGGCTTGGCACTGCAGAATAACGTAGGCAGACACATCAGCGATCTAAAAATCGACATAATTTTCTGGTTTGAGACTTTTGATTCTCCTTCCCAGCCTTTGCTGTCCTTGGGTCAGGTCGAGGTCATCAGAGTCATGATGTTAAACTGCTGAGTATGGTCCAGCAGTTTGGGACCAATGGGATCGGGTTCATGATTCAGCCAGCAGATGACACTAAATGTCAAAATAAACCCCTTCAAAGCTCCCTAGTGAATTTCGATAGCATTGCTGACATTTTTTAAGGTAGTTATTGGTCATGCAATTTCATGGCAAATTACCATTGATAACTGCTACAGCTAACAATAGTAGTTACACAATTAGTTAATATACCATCCCGCATAGAGGAGATTGTCTCTAGCTCTTCCATTGATCATTTAACTGAAAGCCTGTCTCGCAAAACAACCGCCCAGCCCATGGAGCCCACAATATTACTTGTGTTTTGTTTTGGTAGTACATAGGTGCGGTGCACTGGGCCACTGGACTATCATCAACATGCATATAACAAACTCGGGCTGCTTACGAGTAGAAACGGCCTCTCAGAAAGCATTATTTCCAATTGCCTTCGGCAATATGCACACCTTGTTCTCAGCGCTAACGTAGCTCGAAAATATACTGCACACTGACCTTATAAAGTTATATCGCATCTCATCATGCTGAGTACATGCTGCTGACTGCTCACTGTCTAGCAGGGACTCGTATAACATGTTAACTGCCCCCCCCCCCCTAACCCAGTCACAGGTCCAGCCCCCAGTCGAGGTGAAATTCGGCCACTGGGGTGGGGTGGGGGGAGGGGGGGGGGGGCAGCGCGAACGGCGCCAGCAGTCCACAATGCAGTCTGACGCTTGTGTTGTCTTGAGCCGCAAATAATGTAACGTTTCAATTGACGAAGGAAGGCAATTTTATATATATATATATATATATATATATATATATATATATATATATATATATATATATATATATATAGTCTGGTGGTCAAGCTGCTTTAATTGACAGCAATTATGTTTAAAGCTACTAGCTAGTAATGTCGAGTATCGGCAGACGCGTTCTAGTCGCCAAGAGCTACACGTAAGACAAATGCTGCCTCTGGCAGTTCCATAGATCTGAGAGCACTAATGTGTAAGCACAGGTAATGTGGCCCTGCTGGATGCGACGGATTGTTTTAACTGTATCGTTTCATATGCGTATCATAACTCCCGTTTCATTATCCCCGAGTACTTGTCAGGTGAGGCTTGTCAGAGCTCAGAGGTAAGCAGTGAAGCCAAAAGAGATCCCAAATCCGGCCCGACCGGCGTGGACCTGCAGCGCACGGTGTGCGACGCAAACGAAACGTTCGTTTCATACGATTATTAATATTACTGAAATACGTCTATTTAATTAATATGCGCTTATTTTGCATTGCACTGTAAGAAATAATCAGAGCGAGGGAGCTTGCGTTAATCCGCCATTGACCGGGGGAGGGGGGGGGGGGTATTGTCCCCTGACGAACTTTCGCGAAAGCTCAAAACCCAACAGCGCTATCAACGTGAAACTTTGGGTTCATTCTCCCACATCAATTTGACATCTTTTGAGTAAAAATGAAGCAATTTCGTCGATGAAAAAAAAATATAGCAAATTTAGCAACGTCACTTTTACACGAGTTTGACGATGAAATCAGCTAAACTTTAACAGGCCGTACAAGAGCCACTTTTTTAAAGCAAAATGCAATAAAACGAACTTCATTAGATAGAAAATCACAAGGCCTACAAAATGGCTATCTCGGAGTTTTGCAAATGTTGTTTGTTGACCTCCAACAATACAAAATATCTCGGAAAATGCCCACAAAATCACAATTTTCGAAGATGTTCAAAAACCGGAATACATGTTGGAGAAACACATATGAACAATACCCAAACCAAATTTCAAAGCAATAACTTTATTTTTGACTGACATGGGTTATGGCTTTCTGCGTATGGTAACTCCATGACGTCATATTTACAAATTGCGTTGTATGGCTTTTAACCCGCGCGGCGCTAGGGTCTCCAGCCGAACGCGCGACGCTGTCGGGAGTGTAAATTTTACCCCCCCCCCCCCCCCCTCGTATCTTCCGAACCAATGACCACAGCGAGACGCACAAGGCGGCGATCGAAAGCTCTCAAGGAGGCAAATATATTTAATACCCTAAATTCTTAGAATAAGGTCACCTGTCAGGTGAGATCAGGTCAAAGGGTCAAACTTATGGTATTTTAGTTTTGGGGCATGCTTGCCATCCAAAGCGTTAGATAGCGACTAGTATCGCACAAGGTGCTTTTAAAGGTGTCATGCATCTCCCGTATAAGCCAAAGTGAAATTGTAAGCAAAGGTCAAGATCAAGGTCAGGTCACAAAAGGTCACAGTTCTACGAAAGCCATGCGATACATGCTGTATGGGTTATTTTACACGTATAATTCGATAGTAGCGGCCATTTAAACAACCTGATCCCATCTAATGTGCCTCAGGTCAAGGTCAGGACACAAAAAGGTCCAAATTTAAAATTGAATATATAAATACAAACGGCATGTATCTAGACCAGCTTTGTCTCATGGAGACAGCGGTAGTATTTATTTGTCTGTATCTGGTCACTAAAAGCAAAAAAACGTACTTTAAAAAAATGACGTCATGAGTTACTTATACTTAGGGAGTCATAAATCAGTACAAAATAAAGATATTGCTATGAAATTTGGTTTGGATATCGTCCATACTTGGTTCTCTAATATATCTGCCGTTTTTTTAATATCTGTATGAAAAAACACTTTTGTGGAAATTTTCCCAAAAACAAATCAGTTTTTAATGTTCGGGGTAAACAAAAAATCAAATCTTTTGAAAATCCGAGATAGCCATCTGGAAGAGAATGTTATTTCCTTTCTTGTAACATTTTATTTGCGATTTGCATCAAAAGTCCATTTTTTTACGATTTTACAAACATTTAACGTTTTCCCACCGAAAATGGCACATGACGTCAATAAAACGTCATTATTTTCCAAACTACCTGACCAATTTAAACAAAATAAGTCAGATGACGTATAATTAATGCAGCATAAGGTACCGTAAGGTTCACTTCGATACCTCTCATCGTTTTCAAGTTATTGAGACAATTCGGGAGGAGGTTACAATTTACCCCCTCCCCCCCACCCCACCCCCACACCCCAGCGCCGCGCGGTTTAATGACCAGGTACATACAAATAAATGCAAACACTGTATTTCTAAGACAACGCTGATATGAGCATGCTTTTATCTAGATTTATCAATTTCAAAATTTTGACCTTATGTGATCTGACCTTGACCTGAGCTTGACACTAGCTTCAATTAAATGAGGGCAGATGATACAATGGCTATCACTATCGAATTATACGTGTAAATTAGCCCATACAAAATGTGTGACATGACTTTTGTAGATCTTTTGCGAATATTAACCTTTTGTGACCTGACAATCACCTTTGCCAACAATCTCACTTTAGCTCATGCAGAATGTGTATTATACCACTGTAATCCCTTTGAGCATTCATAGTCGCAATCAAAGGCTTTGGATGGAAAGTATAGCCAATAAACTGAAATGCCTCGATTTCGACCTTCGACCTGACCTTGACCTGCCAAGTGACCTTAATTTGAAAATGTAAAGTATGTGCGTGTAAAGAATGCGTCTCATTGATAGCTTTCTAATTCCGCCTTGCGCATCTCGCTGCAACCATTGGTTCCCGAGATAACGAGGTGGCAATATTTTCCCCTGCCCGGTTGGCGTTCGGCTGAGGCCCGTTCAATGCCGGGTTAATTTATGTAGGCTTGTTCTTGTTGGGTTAGGGCGCATAGCCTCGTTGGGCTCAAGCGTCCGTCTGATTTTCAGCGTGTCGTTTCCGTATTCATCTTGCAGTCTTCTTTGGTTGGAAATCAAGTAGGTTTACTAAGCAGGATAAAGGAATAGGAAAGGTATTGCCGTGGATCAGAGTTGTTCGGAGCGTTCAGTCTAGGAAAGAGATATTGTTAGTTATCAGTTAGTATGTTTCAACTTAGAAACCACAGTTCATATATCAATATAAGGTAATCATAACATAGCAGAGCTAACAGATCACAGTAATTTCATGAGATCACTGTCGCGCAAGAACTTTAACATTTCCTCGATGATATCAGGGTATTCGTCGCCGAGCAGTGATTTGAGATTGAGAGGTATCCCATGCCTTTGGCAAATATCAGTGAGGTTCCTTCTCTGTTCCCCATAAACCGGGCACTCCAGTAGTAGATGTTGTATGGACCGTGGACATTGACAGTTCACGCAGTCGGGCCTCGGATCTCTATCAATGAGATAAGAGTGCTAATATCTGGTATGTCGCAATCGGAGACGACAAAGAACGATTTATTCGCGTCTGTTAGTTCTTTTACTAGTTGCCCAGCTCTCTGCTGTTTCTTTGATCCCTTTAAGAGCTGTGTTCGGTCTATAATCAGTCCAATTGTATGTAGGCATAAAGGTTCACGTCAGCCCCCCCCCCCCAGTCAAATTTCCTTAGACGAGTCCCTGCCGTCTAGCATATGTTCGCACGCCACATTGTAGCTGGCGACAGTTACTGTGAACTGAATGGGAAAACTCGTGTGGGTCGGACCACAACATGTACGATCAGACGCTCCCACTTTTCCCACGTCAGCCTGAAGTTCTCCTTAGTGATGGGTCACGGCCGAATAAGTGTGAGAGAGGTCACCACGAAGTGGCAGCTCGCTCGTGAGATAGGGCAAATCATAAACTGAAGCCATCTGCAGTTTTACGCCCGCCTCAGGGCCGGCTGCACCCTGACCCGAGGCACGAACTAACGCCAGGGCGTGAGGCCGTGGAGCAAAGTTGCACACCTGAGGATCGACTGTTGCAGACAACTGCAGCGTGTTTCAGCTCAGTGTAGCCTCATGACAAGATGGGAAATTATACCAACTCGCGGACGCACGATGGTGGACATTTTGTGTCATCGACCATCTTCGTGGTGAGAAAATGTACGATAATACATCGATAAACTGATGTGTACAAAACACAATATATTTGTATCCGTACATGTTTGTGGTGATCAGTATAGTTTCATAAAGATGCATTATATATTTCAACTCTATTCAAGTAGTGTGCTGTGTGGGTTCATGATATAGGAACTTCTGACGGCATAAAACCGTTATCACGTTGTCATGAAACCCCAAAACAACAATGAGTAGCCGGTTACCCTTGTGACTTATAATTAAAAATAACACACAATTGAAATACATCTGGAAGCTCCCGTACCAGGTTTAGTTCTCTATAATTGACAATCCACGCCATATACGACAGCACTCGTCATGCATTCAATGGAATTCTGAGCCACGTTAAGTTATTTTCCCTATAGCGTTTAGACCCCGACACATGACCTGTTCTGCCGGATTTTCCGTCGCAGCGGCATCGCCTCAAACTGGCCCGACTCAGACGCATCGACCATCGCGTCGACGCGTCTCCCTGTTCACGTTACAAAAGCGATCCCCGACAGCGTTGCCAACCCCGCGTGGGCCACCAGTGCAGCGAAGTGGTGAGGCACGGGCGTCCCCTCCGCGCCGTGGGTCCTCGCCGGGGCCCGGATGCCTGGGCAGGGGTGTCGCTGGTCGACAGGGGGGACAGGCAGGGTGAAGGACGTAACGTCACGCGTCACGCTCGATCCTCTGTATTGCGTAACGTATACCGGCGTCACGTCACGTCACGCCACGTCACGTCACGTCACGGTGGCGATCTGTGATCCGCAGGAGGGCGTGACAGTGATTGTGTCATGGTGTCACAGCACCATGGCATAAACGCATAGCATCCACATGGACAATGGAGATAGACTATAAACGCTTGGCATACATGAGGTCATTAAATCATGCCTCTAGTTTCGTAACTGGGACATCTGGCCTGAAATCCAATACCTTCCTCAGGCTCAATGTATCCTTGTTTTGAAGGCTACGCCATACATACTATGAATGCGAAAACAAATAATGTACTGAATCTTAAATTATTGGCTATCTTCTTACGAAAAAATAATAAATCAGCACAATATTTTGACAGTTCACTTTAATTGGGCTTAGACCGTGCTGTTAACAATATGGAAAACGTCATATCAGGAAGTGGGACGGCTAGATAGGCCCATTCTGAAGTAAAATCTTCCGGCGGAAGTGGTTAAGATGTAGATTAATTAAACGAACAACAGTAAGAGGATAAGGACGTTGGTCTGTCACATCCTTGGTGTATTACAATGATGAGCAGCTTAAGGACACGAAAGATCCTAGATATTTCGGTACTTTGTCTTCTTAGACTACTTGGGACCGTAATTGTGTTTTGTTCTTGTATAAAGCATACTTGTCGTTGTTTCCTCCGTCGCATTTATTTAGCGATAGTTGAGTATTTTTCGAAAGCGTTCCACAGCTTGCATATTTTGCACAATATCATGAAATAAACAAGAATTCTATCATAATTTGTGAGCCGTGTTTGTAAAAGTGAGACACAGAAACAACGCTTGCAACAAAGATCATGCAAGTGCAACTTAACCCTATTAGTGGCAGGCTCCTGGCTACCCCTATTAGTGGCAGGGGGGCGGATTCCGCCCCCCCCCCCGGAGATCTCGAGATCTACCCGTGCGATTTTCAAAAACCAAACGGCATTTGATTCCCCTCAACACGATCTACATTTTTTTTTAATCCGAAATGTTGCTAGGGGGGCAACAGGGGGGAAAAGACTACAAATATTAGAGGTATTTGTGATCCAACACAGCTGTCATGTTTATCAACCGATTTCAACGCAACTAATGGGGATCGATAGAGATTGAATTGGGGATTGAAATATGATGATGACTTTTGCAAATTCAAAAATCTAGGCGTTTTCAGGTTACCAAATTTGGGGGTTAAATAAATGCCTTATAAAACCGTCTTTTTCTTCTTTTTCTCGATTAATGAAATGCTGCGCTATTGTGAAATCGGACAACACAGTTATAAACCACATTTGCATCCATAGGCGGTGCCAGGTTACCGAAAAAGGGAGGCAAAATATATTAAAAATAACTTCCTTTAAACCTCCCCTTTTCAAGTCCCTGAAAAACCGCCTCTGCCGTGCAATATTGATTATAGTTCACTAAAATCAACTAGTTTGCACTTGTTCCAATCACTGTAAACCTATGCAACTCCTTTATACTGCAGGCAGTTAGGAAGAAGCCGTGAAGATCGCATCTCCGTATTATCGCCAAATGTCACAGAACAAATCCTCAAAAAACTGGGCCCTGGAACCGCCTCTGTTAAGGTAAGGAATTCAAAATTTTGACTTTATATGGGGAATTCAATTCTAGGAAAATTCCCAATATTTCAAGGGTCTGCTGCTTAGCCGTTCGGGGGATATCTTGCGAAAAACCTGAGGGGTGGGCAGAATCTGCCCCCCCCCCTACCACTAATAGGGTTAAGGTCACCAGTATCCCGTGACCATCACAATTTTTTTCTTCGAGCTGACAACCGAAACAAATGTTCTCTATATGCACCATATAATGACTTCGTATGTCCAAACACACGACACACGAAACACCAAACAAAAATGTTAGCATCTAACCTTGGCAATTGCGGCGCTCATAAGCCCCTAAACAACACGGAACGCACATGTAACCCTTCCTGAGACAAGCGGTCTGTGATCAAATCTCCGTGTTGTTTGTTCCCTTAACAATGGAAGGGCCGCGACTGTGCTGATGACGTCATCCGTGACGGTCACGTGATAGTTACGTGACGTGGCCTTGACGGTGCACCGCAGATTATAGCTGTCTGTTCTGCAATTCCCTCGTTTCAGCTTGTATTGAGGGTAATACCCCAACAACCAATAGCACTAACAGGAAGGACAAGCCCCAAAAGAGTTGTTCGCAATCACTTCAGCAACGAAACAAGCAAACTCGTTTTTGTTCCATGTGCTTGGATGATAGTGATTGGTTCTCTGGTAATGGTGTTTGAAAAATATCCTAAATACCTAACTTGCTGTAAATATGTATCCTATTCGCATAAGAAACCCTCACTCTTGTACATACATACATGTATGTACGTGGGAACGTCAAAAGTGGAGGATAAGATAGTGAAACTTTTATCTTTTTTCGGGAGAAACATCAACCCCCTAGGTAATATTTTTGGGGCAGATTTGGCAGATTGGGGCATGGCCTCCCCCCCCCCCATGTTCCTACGCCTATGCTCTTGTGGTCGGTAACAGTTTAGACCAAATGCAAATAGAAGTGGACATGTCACCAGGAATATCTAGTATGCCAAGCAAAATCAATATTATGCATTGCCAAGCAGCTTTGAGGTTCATATGGTGTGGAAAGGCTTTCCAAACACCTAATTACATGCTTGGTTAAAACTTCGGTATCTGTGTAACAGGTTCCTTGATAGGTATCGTTCGGGAAGAAATTTTTCAACACCTTTAGAAACTTACAGTTGAACGCGGCAAATTATAATATCGTCAATAAATGCGCCTTTAACTCGGATAATTTTGTTTCGAGAACAACTTCGTTAATGAAGGTATCCGAAACAAAATGGGAGAAAGCATTTTCCGCCGAGCAGCTAAGCTTATAGTGAACCAATTAGATAGTATCTGGTAAAAATTAACGGCAGCATTTAAATGTTCCTTGGTGGATCCACATCCGTCTGTTGCAGCCGTCTATTGCAGCCGTCTGTTGCAGCCGTCTGTTGCAGCCGTCTGTTGCAGCCGTCTGTTGCAGCCGCCTATTGCAGCCGTCTATTGCAGCCGTCTGTTGCAGCCGTCTTTTGCAGCCGTCTGTTGCAGCTCGTAACAGCAGCAGCGAGTCTGGTCAGATGCCGACAGGTGGGTGGTGGTAGTCAGGGCCGGCTGGTGGCTCCAGTCCGTCGGCCAGCGCCCAGTAGGCGGCCCGCCTGGATCGATGCATCGATCACAGGTGACCGCTGTCGCGTGCCGACCGACCGGCCGACCGACCGACCAACCGACCGCTCCCACCCTCCCTGGCGAGCGACCGACCGATCGACCGACCGACCGACCGCTCCCACCCTCCCTTTATCAAAGGCCTGTCGAGTGGTGATGAAATGTTCGATCTCGAGCTCCGGAGCAGTAGTCGTATCTGCGTATACGGAAATGTATATACTTTCACTGAGCTGAAGTAGTAGATTGAGTTTTTAAGAAAATAAGGTAGTGGAGCCCTGAAAACATGGTATACACATAATCAATTAGTTTAACGTTAAAATGCTCTGAACATTCTATTATCAGCGAATGTTTACCAAACATCACTGAAACATGATGAGACTCAAAAGACATTAGTCCCCCTTCAGTTTTCACTGTCGTCCTCCAACACAAAGCAATACAGAAACGAGAGTGAAAGGAAGACGTTGGCTTGGGAAGACGCACGGCTGGCAGCACCACTTCCTGTCTCTGTGTATTAGTGAGGCTCCGTTAGTTCGCCTCATCAGCTTCGATGCGGAGGAAGCGTCGCCGATTCCAAGCCATAATGAGCGTGAATGTTAGTATGCGTCACTTTGCGGTTGGTTGCCTCGCTGTCTCCACAACATTGATAGCATTCCTAACTGGATGTATAGAAAGCAGACAGACATGTGCTCGGATGCCGAAAACGGATCCCGGGATCTGATATCTGGGATATTGATCCCGGATCATGGTCCGGGATCATAGATCCACCTTCACAATTTGTCGATGGATCCACTGGGATCATAGATCCGCCTTTAACATTGGTCGACGGATCAGCCGGGATCTGAGATCGCGGCACTATTTTGCATTGCGATCCACTGGGATCCCAGATCCGCCATTATACAGATGTGTATTTTCGGAACCCATATTTTAAGATTTGTCAGTACTTTTCAATTTGTTGTAAGTTGTAAGTTGTAAGTAAGTTGTAAGTATGGTGGAATAACTTAAGTGAAATTTTGTCAAAAAAATACTACAATTATGACATAATATAGAAGTCGGATCCTGTCTGATCCGAGATTCCTTAGGATCATAGATCCACTTTCATTTTATATCATGGGATCCTGTGGGATCCATGATCCGTTGTCAAATTTAATCGAGGGATCCACTTGGACCCAAGATCCACTGCTGTATTTTCTTGTGGGATCCAGTGGGATAATAGATACAGCATTTCATTTTGTCGTGAGATCCTCTGGGATCATATATCCTCCTTTGAGATCCATGAACATGTCTGATAGAAAGTAACTAATTATGAAGGTCCAGTGGGTTAGACGAGAGAAAAAATCAGTCTAGATCGGTAAATGTTGGTTTGCTAGCATTTTAATCGGGATTCTTTGGAATGTTTGGTCAAAACAGGCTGTCTACTGCAGTTAATTAAATATACATAGTGATGATATACAAAGTACGAACGATTGTGAACCACTGTGGAGTGATGCACGTGCTCGGAAATCAAAAGCAGGGCCAAACCCGTTGTCGCAAAGTGATATTGTTTGCTGCGGAATAAATAATGCTGATTAGTTTTTCCGCCAGAAATGGCGGTATTGTTCCTACAGGTGTATATTTTCCAGTCGTGGTTTGCACGAGTTGCGTTGATGAGGTGCTCGAAAGATTGAACATGAATATATACTTCACAAAATGACACTGTCACATTTATGTGAAAAATGATATTATAATATAAAAAACATGACAAGTCACAACCAGTTTTTATTTTATGCTGGATAAATATGCAAAAGATGTATATTTCCAATTTTGCATTTCAAAGAATAACTTTATATATTGGATGATATCTTACCATTGCGACATCTGCCTATTGCATTTCCGATCCAATGTTCTGTAGTTTGTTATGTCATCGAACTCGTTTAACCCGCGCACTGCAGGGGCTTCGCGCCGAACACGAACTGCAGGGGTGGTGATTTCCGCCCCCCCCCCCTGAGATCTCTAAAACTACGCTACATAGCGAGAATCAGAAAACGGCATTTGATAGCTTGATACATGTGCTATCGAAAGTATTTCAATATTGTTTCAGGTCAGATCAAAATTGAGGTCACCTGAGGTCATCAAAGGTCAAATTTTCCATTTTTTCCTGTTTTAGGACATCGCTCCAGAAATTCCTATATATCTCAGAAACTATGTTAGTTAGAAACAAACGGAAAAAAACAAACGCCAGCCAGTGAAATTTGAAATCGCTAATGTGTCCTTAAATGTGATCTGAGGTCAATATTTGAGGCTCCAGAGGTCAAAAAAGAAAAGGAAAATGACGTTTTTTTTCTAAATCGTTTTTCGCTATTAACTTTGTATTTAATAAAGATAACGGAAAACTGTTTACGTCATTGTGTTTAGCTTGTCAAGGGGCTTTGAATGATATACATGGTGACCTTGTTAAGTTAACTTAACAAAATTGACCTCAGGTCAAGGTCAAGTGGTGACCCAAGTAGGGTATGCTGTATATGGAAAGACGTGTCTTGACGAGACAAACACATTGATGTCTGTTTTACTTCTCTATCTGTATTATGTCGGGAGTTATTGACAAAAAAGTGATGGTGACCTCGCATGACCTTAAATGACCCAATAGGGGTCACTGAACAAAACTTTCACTTGGATCATCAACGATATCCTATAATAACATGATCCAGAAGTAATTGGACTAATATCATGCATATCCTTAGCATTTGTATATTTCCCCATTTACTTATTATGGGGAGGTTACGAAATTGACCTGACCTTAGGTCACCGATATCAAAATTCCGAGATAAATGAATTTTAAGTTCGTATGCCCTCATGATATCCTTTAAGTGTCATACTGATCGGTGAAAAACTCTGGCTTTGGCACAACTGCAAACATTTTTGGAGGTGGGGTCACTTGACCTGGTCTGGTGACCTGACCTGAGATGACCCTAGGTTATTTTTTTATCAAAGTGTGCGCAATTGATGTTCTGACAGGTGTGTGAAAACCAGGCGGCGCTGCGCGCCGCCGTTTTTTCGCTATCTTTGAAAAACCTGAGTGGGGGGGGCGAATTTTAACCCCCCCTGCAGTGTGCGGGTTAAAGGGAATGTTTCACCTTTCTGAAAGTTGTCAAATATACGCTGGTTGTAGTCGAACATATGAAGTAAGTCCTGCTGAAATCGATGGTGATATTTTTGATCTCGAAAAGTCACTTAACTTAATACATTTTTGGTAGAATACAGTAATTAGTATACTGTGTAATATGACCTTTTCCTCGACAGAAATTAAGTAATGAATAATAAAAACAATTATATGAAGTGGATTTTTGGCCACAGGCTATTCTCAAACCATAATGGTTTGAGAATGGCCTGTGGCCGAAAATTCACCTAATATAATTTTATTATTATTAATTACTTACTTTCTGTCGAGGAAAAGTTCATATTACACAGTATATTCATTGCTGTATTCTACCTATAATATATACTATGTTCCTCGCAATAGCACTGAACAACGTTTCTAGTAATACATTTTTGTTTTGTTTTGGGGGGATGATCACGTCATTATTGAGATATAGAGAGCTATAGAGAAAACCTTCACACTGCCAAAATATGGCACAATCGTTTCAGACAATTCAGGCGACTTAAAAACAAACATTGTGGAACTTTGTCTTCTCCCGCACAGCAGGGCTGGGAAATCCTAGCTTTGTGTCACCGTTGGGATTCTGAAGCCACAATTTTGCCACCAATGTTTTATCCTCTACAATTTTTGCTATTTTTGTTTCCAAACAAAACATTTGGTACCGACAGACAAAGATAATAAGGTATTAAAATGTTGCCTTGGTGCACTATGTTCCTACTTTTCCAATGCTGCTGCCTGCCACATGGTACTATAGCATCATAATGTGCAGCCATATTGTGCACAACACATCAATTATGAAAATATATTCGTTAGTCAAAGGTTGACAAAAAATAGCACAGGCATTGAAAGCAAAAATTAATATATAACACAAAAAAGGGTCCCCAGGATCACCCTGCGGGCCTGCACTCACCCCCAGATTAGCAGGATTTTAACATTAGTCCTATTGGAGTGGGGGGGGGGGGGCAAACACCTGGCAGCCCCAGAACTAAATATGTCATAGTGACGTTCCTGTACCTACAGAAATGAAAATGTGATTAACATTAGCATTATGAATGCCAAATATATTTCATATCAAATCAGATTTTTGCCATTCTGCTTTTGACCAATCATAACTTTTCCACACATTGAGAAAGGTAGGGTCAACTGCAGTAACCATAGACATATCTTAACTCTGCACTTACCATGCTATCAGAATGAAAGTAGATAATAATGACACACTAAAACACTTGGTAACTATCCGTGCTTTAGTGTGTCAGTATCACCTACATTCTGCTAGAATACAAGTCTGGATTAGGATGTGTCTGAGGCTACAGCACATCATAACCCTACCTACCTAAACCTTTCTAAATGATTTGACTAACGTTTGTTAAACATGATGATGTGATAGTGACCACTTGAGATGTTGTAGTTTTTAATTTAGGACACCAGTTTTCCATGAAACATTTGGGATTTTGATAATGGGTGAACAGGGTCCAGGAATTGCTTTGGAACTGGGGTGCATCTCCGCATGCGGAGTGGAAAAGTCTGGCAAAAAAACAACAACATTAAGTGTAGAAAATTTAACGAAAAAGCAGATGTAGTCGGTTTTATGAATACCAAATATTAGTATATTTAAATCTATCAATACCCAACCCAATATTAGTATATTAGTTAGCTTACCATAATTAGCTAGTAACTGGGCCAATTTTTACCAGTTTTTCCCTTCACAGGCTGTCCATATCATTGCATTCATAAATCAGAATCAGGTTTCCAATTATCCAATGCATTTGGAAATAAGGAGTAAAAAAATAATAATAAAACACAGGAAAAATATTGTAATATAGTATGCATAGAGTGTCGTTTTCCACCAAGTGTTCCAATCCACAAAATGTATGTCTTGTGATGAAATCATAATCGAATATTATAATTCAACTAAAAATTGTTGGATCTCAGTGTTTTTGTCATGATAAATATAATGTCATGATTAATATAATATGATAAATATAATAAATATAAGGACATTTCAAAGTTCAAACACAAACTTACAAGTGCCCAGCTCAAAGGCCAAAGCGGGTCACTCCCGATAAGAACACGCAAATTAATATAGCAAAATTAAAATTAAGATAATTAAAATAGCACAAATAGAATAGCAAAATTAGAATAACGTGAGCCTGCGCCACGAATTCCGTTCGTTATTGTATTTCGTGGGGCCCAATTCAAAGAATAGTAATATTTTATTTTTCATATGACATGCTGTTTGATTGGCCTTCTTTATTTTAACGAAATGCAATCACTCATGGATTTTTCCATATTTTCTTAGACTAAAATGGTGAATTTATCCAATAATGTATTTCATTTCAGTAACGGGCTTGCAGTGTGCATATGTGTGCGACTTGCCTTCAGATGTTCTTCTTCGGTTTAGATCCCCGCCTTCTGGTGCCAATTCGATGGCCTCTGTTCTTTACTCAGCAAAAGATGCATACCCCGTCGGCACCAGAACGGCGACACACTATACAATTTTGTCTCCGTTGTAATTGAACAGGGTGTGGCGTTCACGTGCCGTTTCCCAGCCGCCAGGCTGCGCACAGTGCTCATTATCGCTGATATTGCGTTTTTTGTTTGATCCGTGAACAAACAAACTCGTTGTACGAACTGGTCATCCTTCAGTGTTTTATTTACCGTGGTTGTACCCAAAACTACCGTGATTGTACCGCTTGCTTATATTTGAGAGGCTGCAGGATTAATGGTATATTAATTACTTATTTTCCGGGTATCATGACAGAGGTGATTATTTGCAAAGGTGTGGTACCTACTTGTCTGTATAAGATTTGTCACCGATTACTCCACCCATGTCTATAGATTTGTTACCGATCAGAATGGCAGAACGATAACTTTTCCCAACCTTGCCGCACAGAACACAATGGCGAGTGCGAGGCATTGCGATAGCTCATTTTTTGTTTTGTTAACAATCAATCGAATCAGATGAGACTCAAACAAATGAGACTTCAATCAAATGAGACTTCAATCACATGAGACTTCAATCAAATGAGACTTCAAACAACGCGAAAAACTTCAACTTGAACCGCAAACTATCGCGTTGGCCCGTGGCCGTTGTTTACATCGTACTCGGTAATCCATCCAAGGTTCGAGAAATGCAGGTCGTCTGACTTCCAGGACCAACAATCTTGAAGTGGCTGTCAGCCAATCAGCGGCGAGACTTGCATAGACCGCCTTTTGCAAATTATAAATTTAATTGCTTAAAAACCGCTAAGTTTTGGGGAAAATGGCCTTAGTATTTTCGACATCAAAATAACGGCCAAAGATAATGGCTATCTCAGTTCAAAACCAATTCAAAAGGTGATACATTTCCTTTCTGTCTACTGTTTTGGAATGACAAAAATATTGTTTTTTCGTACGGTAAGTAGCTATTGGTTTGATTGTTGGATATGATGAAATTCACATCTGGAGCCCCTTTAGTTGAATTTTCACTTATGTTGTTGTTTGCTTATTTTTTTGTTTCGATAGCTATCGAACGATCGCCACTATAGTGATGTTATGTAAAACGGCGCACATAAGACAATACAATTACAGTGAAATCATGCAACATAGAGAGACAAGTTTTGCACAGCATGTTCTTGCCACTGTGAACTTTATTATGTGCAAGTTTCGTAGCTCTAAATTGATATCTTCGTCGAAAAATGGCCATCGGCCATCATCGAAACGGCCATCATCGAAAACCATGATGGCCGTCCATGTTCTGTTCGGCTGCTGCTATCAGTGCGCACGAGCTGTATTGTCGAATTGCTATTGGCCGGCGCTAACAATATGCTAGAAGTTTAATCGATAGTTGCAGTGCTTCTAGTAGCGGAAGCCCTCTGGAATCTACCCGATAACTTTTTGCTCCCAGGAAGTTCCTGGAGTCTTTGGAATATCTCAGCAACTAGGGTGAATCTGGAGAAATGAAGTAATGGTTCAATTCAGAAAATTATGTTCTATAGACCATGGTGTCAATAACCCCAAATAAGCGATGTGAGTAGGCACACTCCCTTTAACCCTCGCCCTACGGAGGGGGTCCTAAAACGAACCCCCCTGAGGTTTTTCTTGCATAACTTTTCAGATATGTGGCGCATCTTTCTTAAATTTTTAGTAGCTAAGTATACAACAATTATACGTATTCCGTAAAAATTTATATTGAATTTGGTTGAGAAATTTGGAAAATAATTATGTTTTGATGACGTCATGTTGGTGGAAGAACGATAAATGTTTGGAAAATTGTAGAAAACAGAGTTTTGAAGCAAATTGCAAACGCAATTAGGCAAAGATATGAAATGTAATTTGATTTCAAATGGAAATCTTGGATTTTCGAAATTTTTGGTTTTTGACCCCCCAAATAAAAATAAACATCATTTTTTTGAAAAATCACCACAAAATCATAATTTTCAAATATGTTAAAAAACGGAATATATGTGAGAGAACTGAGTATGGAAAATACTCAAACCAAATTTCAAAGAAATATCTTTATTTTTGACTGAGTGATGGCTCCCGAAGTGTAAGAAATTCATGACGTCATTTTTTAATAACTTTTAGGACTTTTATTGACCAGATACGAATAAATAATTACCAATTCTGTATTTCTGAGACAAAACTGGTCTAGGAACATGCCTTTTATTTACATTTATCAATTTCTCATTGTGACGTTTTCTGACAGCAAAATCTCTGTTCTGGACGTGGTCGATCGAGGTCATTCACTTGACCTGGAAGGTCACTCGTTGACCCGAAACCTCAAAATTGCATACCGTTAGATTCCAAACATGACAGGCAACATGTTGGTTCTTACCGCGTTGCTCTATGTTGCTTGGTTTGGAAGTTAACAGGGGGGGGGTGTATTTTAGGACCCCGTAGGGCGAGGTAAAAAAAAACTCCCGTAGGGCGAGGGTTAAATGACAGGATAGTTAATTCTTCACTTAATGAACTTGTGTGGGCCAGCAATAACTTAAGCCATAGACCATATATCATGATCTGGTTGCTATCAAGCGTTTTTGGGTTGGAGTGTATCGCATCTTCACGTTCCCGCAATAAGCACAGGTCACGCACCCACCGCTACCACACACACACGCACAAGGTAAGTCACGCACACACATACCATCTCCGCGGTACATCAGCCAGTAATGGTGACCTTGGTTCATATATCCCGGCTCGTTATGACAAACTTATCCCCGACACCCACCGCCACGGTCAGATATACGCCAGTTAGATACGTCAAACATCGTCATTGCCAATGACGTTTCACTCACGGCGTAACTCCGACCAGATATTTTCGTTGTACATTTTTGTCGACGAAACTAGCTGGAATTTTGCGTGGGAAATGCTTAAAGGGAATAGTTCACCTTTAACATGGAGTTTTGGACTGAGATAGCAGATTTGTAGAGCAGATCTAAAAATGGGTTGTGGTGAAAGAATTACCCCCTACGTTAAGTAATTTCGACACAGGACTAGTGGGCCCGGTTTCATTTCCGCTGTTCCGGGCCACGATCAGGAATTTCGCTCGCCGCTCGCCGCCGGAGGCAGGTACACTCTCTAGCACGTAGTCTCTGGTCACGACGCCTCGTTAATAACTGCTCAGCCGCCCGGGCGGCGCGGCGGCCCCTTGTCAGAGACTGTACTTGGCGTCAGGCAGAGCGGGGGAGCCGTAACGCCAGCTGCCATCGTACGATTTCTCGTGAAATAGAAGGAGGAACTTACTTCTTTCTCCACATATATCCATCAGTTGTCCAAACCAAAGTCATGTTCGTAGTTTTGAGCTCAAGATGCACCGTATGGTTGAACTTCAAGACAACTTTCAAGGTGACCTATTCCCTTTAAGGGCAAACTAAGGTGGGCTGCAGACTTGAGCCTGGATCCCGAAGTTGGATCTCGGATCCCAGCGGATCCCTCGGCATAAAATGCATGAAGATCTTGGATCACAGTGGATCCATCTGTGTACAATGCATGAAGCTCTGGGTTTCTCCTGGATCCATCGGCGTAAAATGGTTCAGGATCTGGGATCTGTCTCACCTTTCAACGCCCCTCTCGCGGCACGCGCCACGCGCAGTGGTAGTCACCCACGTGGGTCGGCACTGGTCTTAAACAGGGTAGGTTGAATGGAGCTGCTCAGTCAAGAAGCCCGCTTGCCAATCGGACGTGCGGTTGCAGATATATTAGCTTCTCAAAAACGTCGTCACGGGCCGGGTCGGGCCGGGTCGGGCCGGGGCGCTCATATTCATATTTTTCCCTTACACCACGTAAGTACGAGCGAGCGCGAAGCGCAATTAGCAAGAACTAGGTACCTTATTAAGGTAGGTCTACTTATTGGTTATTACGAGCGAGCGCTTCGCGCTCGCTCGTCCTTCCGTGGTATATGGGGAAAATCTGAATATGAGCTGCCCATCCCGGCTTGGCCCAACCCGGCCAGTGGCGACGTTTTTGAGAAGCTAATAACTCCGCAACCGCACGTCCGATTGACAAGCGGGCTTCTTGGCTGAGCAGCCCCATCCAACCCAGCCCCCACCAGTAACAGTTGGCGGCACTCGGGCGTTTGGGCGTTAAAAACCTACTACACCATAGGGTTCCCATGTTAAATCGATGATTTTCAGATGAGGCTGGCTCGTAACCAATGGTACATATTTTAAATCCTACTTCTGGAACACATAGCTACAAGCCTAGCTACTACGTTTCTATTTACCATTTTTGTATATTCCGGGTGTAAAGGGGTGAAATGGGCTTGGGAGTTAAAACATGTCGAACGACCGCTGACCGCTTCCAAATGCTACTACAGGTACTGAAATATACTACTTCTATATACACTACTTCGACTACTACTTCGTAGTATATTTTAATATGACCTCTTCCAAATGCTACTACATGTACTGAAATATACACTACTTCGACTACTACTTCGTATATTTGCTGGAGATTAATTCAATAAATACAGATATAATCTATGGAAATACAAGTTATTGATAGCAAACAATACCTTTAATTTATAATAGACAAAACAATTACGATACAAATTATATCTTGTCTAATTCATTTGGGCGTTACATTCCTTACTGTTCTACCCGTTGCTCTATTCCTCTGATCTAACCTACCCTGTTTGAGACCAGTGCCGACTCATGTGGGCGACTACCACTGCGCGTGCCGCGTGCCACGTGAGGGTTGTGGAAAGTGTTTTCTCGCAAAAACTTCGCAACGGCTGGGCAGATTATGTGCAAATTTGGTGTGTGCAGTTAGCGACCCCTCAGCCGCCACTTTCCCACAAGTCAGGCCTCAGGGGTGGGGTGACTGCACGTGCGCACGTGCACACCCCTATTATATATCTCAGGAACGGCTGAGCCGATTGTGTTCAAATTTGTTGTGTGGTTAGGGACCTCTCACAGGGGCGGATCCAGGATTTTTTTTGCAGGGCATAGGGCGCATTTTTTTTCGGGGGAACAGGGGCGCATTTTTTCCGGGGAACAGGGGCGCATTTTTGTCCGGGAAATTGGGCGCCGTTTCTTCAAACATGCACAGGGGCGGATCTAGGATTTTTTTCCGAATGGGGTGGGCGGCTGACCCAGGGGGCGGCATTTTCGCCGTCAAAGGGGACCCCATGGGTATAGAGGGGCGTTAAATGTTAATTAATAACATACATTTCCCTGGATTTTTTTCTTAATTCTCTTACGCTTACTCATTTGCAGTTTGTCACTTCGAAAAAGCAAAATTATAGATGTATTTTGTTTAATGATACTGGATTTATTTGTATAGCACTCTCTGATGTAGGTATGCCGTCCGTCAGTAGCACGCATTTTCGTCAGTAGCACGTTTATTCGAGTGCGATCATGGATGTGACTAATTCTGTCACGGCTAGGTCACTCACCTCTCTCTGGCCTGCTGAAATATACCCCTCCCCCACTCTCTCTCTCTCTCCTCTCTGACCTGCTAAAATGCCAAAATCACCCCCCCCCCTCTATCTCTCTCCTCTCTGACCTGCCGAAATCTACCTAGCTCTATCTCTGCCTGAATCTGTCTCTGATGGAAGTGGTAGACATTATTGTCTACCACTTCCATCAGATGCCGACGCTTCCATCTTCCACGGACGAAGAGGCGCCTCTCGTCCAAATTTCATCGTAGCCACGTCGTTGCGGTGCTTGTTGAAGTCCTTCCCCTTAGCGCATTTGACAATCGCGTCCGCCTGACTTCTTTTTGCACCAAGAAGAGTTGGCAGGGAGAGATTTTCGAGTTGATGCATGGGGCTGGCGCCGCGACTCGTGCTAACTCGTCCTATTTACCCTTGACTGGGATGATCTGCGTCGGTGGCAGCGGCCTGAGTAAGATGAAGTCAATGCGCGGGGAGGACCGTGCCGAAAGTTTGTGACACGTAAATCCTTTGACTTAAAATTCCGCCTGTCAGCAAATATTGCTAGATCGGATATGGTCCATGCAAACAGCTCTGCTTAGCGAAGGGCGCCGACACCATGCTGTCGGCGCGAAATGCATTCAAACTTAAGGTTTGAACCAAATACAAATATGCGCTCAGCTTTAGCTGACAGCACGAGGATAGACTGTTCACCGTAAGTCCAGGACTCAGGAGCTTCTCCGTCTCGGCATACAACTTTTTCTTGCGGGAGAGTCATTTAGGGCAGCCCCTGCCTCGTCCGGAGTGATAAAGTCAGTCTACCTCAATTGAAGGAATAGCATCACAAAAACTATTGTTCTTCTTGTCTCCCATCAGTGACCAGGGGCGCAGCCAGGGGGGGGGGGGGGGCACAGGAGGAACGTACCCCCCCCCCCCCTCGGCCCAATGGGAGAAGGCCTCGGCCCCCAGCCCAACCCCTATGATAGGTATCGACGTAAAACTTACAGTACTTTATGCTGCCTTAATTCTACGTCTTTTCACAAAAGTTCAATAAAATTGATGTAGTACTTTGGGAGATTATGACGTTTTAATGACGTCATTCGCGCCATTTTTGGTCGAAAAACGAAAAATGTTTAACAAATCGTAGAAAATCGAGTTTTGAAGCAGATTGTAAGTGAAAAACGTCAAAAGAAGGAAATGGCATTCTTTTCAAAACTATTATCTCAGATTTGCGAAAGATTTTGGTTTTTGACTCCTAAAAATAAAAATATAGCATTTTTCCAGAAAACTTTTCACATTTTTTTTCTTGAAGATATGAAAAACAGAATATATCTGAGTGAACCAGGTATGGACGATACCCAAACTAAATTGCAAAGCAATATCTTAATTGACTTATGGCTCCGTAAGTATAAGCAACTCATGACGTCATTTTTTTCAGTTACGTTTTTTGGCTTTTATTGACAAGATACAGACAAATAAATGCTATCACTGTTTTTCTGAGACAAAACTGGTCTAGAGACATGCCTTTTTTTATTTAGATTAATCAATTTCAAATTTTGGCCTTATGTGACCTGACCTTGACCATATATGGTGTCAGGTTGTGAAAATGGCTGCTACTATCAAATTCTACGTGTAAAACAACCTACGTAGATCTCTTGCCAAAAGTGACCTTTTGTGACCTGATTTTGACCTTGACCTTTGCTTACAATTTCACTTTTTCCTAATGCGGGAGATGCATTATATATTTGAGAGTACTTTGTGCGATAATAATCTCAATCTAAGGCTTTGGATGGAAAGTATGGCCCAAAAACTAAAATACCTGAATTTTGACTTTTACCTGGCCGTGTCGAGGGCAGAATCTGCCCGAGGGGGGCATATAACGAGGCATATAACGAGGGGCAGAATCCCCCCCCCCCCCCAGCGTGTTCGACCGAATACCCCAGCGGGGCGCGGGTTAATTTGTCTATTTAAATTAGAAAATATGTCAAACTGTGGCCAAATTTGGGCGTTTTGGGGCATGTCAGCTTGACCCCCCCCCCCCCCCCCCCCCCTGCTGGATCTGCAAGTGGCCATGAACTAAGACAAGCTCCTTGAAAATCCCGTGAGTGCTTAGCATTTTCAACGGAAGTTTTATACGTTGCTATTTTCTGAAGTTGTCTTTCCAAACTTACGACGGATCGTTTCACGTAAAGCGCCTCCACACTCCATAGTCTACACATTAGTGACTGTGATTTAAATCGAATTTATGTGTTTCCAATGTAATATGTCACAAACTTGAGCAATCGGGACAACGTAAAATTTTGAGGGACAGCGTTGCCTCTTATTGACTGTGCTGCTGCTGGGACCTTCAAGGTGCCTTGTACGTGCATCTAAAATGGTTAACCCACGCACATACGGGGTTCGCACCAAGTTCGAACCGACGGGGGGTGGATACCCCCCCCCCCCCCCCCCCCCCCCTACAATATTTCAAAGGTCATGCAACGTATAGCGACAAAGAGAAACAAGTTAGATAGCTCGAAACAAACAAGGTCCAATGAAAGTACTAGGTCATTATTTTAGGTCAGGTCATTTAGGTCATTGAGGTCACCAGAGGTCAACAAAGGTAAAATTTAGGCCATAAATGGATGTTCTTACCAAAACCCGTCTATATCTCGAGAACAAAAAGAGGTAGCGACGCGCGAGAAAAAAACGTCCGAAAGACTACTGGCGGATCCAGGGGGGGGGGGCAATCAGCATCAGGGGAAAATGCCCCCCCCCCCCCCGCAGGAATCTGGGAAGGGGAGGGGCATTCAATACTAGTATCCCTCCCCCCCCCCCCCACCCGCGCGTTCCCAATTTATCGTAAAATCGTCTTTGCAGCAGTCAAAATCCAGCTATCCAGTCAAAAACCGGAAATGTTCGCGGCATGACAACTTTTGCAATAGCTTATAAAAATTTGAAAATGGGAAAATGAATTCCATTAGGCAAGTGTCTGGCAGAGGCTCTCCTTGGCGATAATTTCTGGCACTGGCGGGTCCAGGAGGTATCAGCGACAAATGTCTCCCCCCTCCACAGGAATATGAGAGGGGCATTCAATACAAGTATGCCCCCCCCCCCCGCGCGTTCCATGCACTGAACGTGAAAAATAATGATCTTATGAGAAAACTTCATGAAAACGGAAGTATTTTTCTCTCGAGTGATTGAATTTGAAGTTTGTAAAAACAGCACACCTGATGCAATTCAAGCAGCCCCAACCGGAAAATTTCGCTCCGCTTCGCGGCATGACACAACTTTCGCAATTACTTATACAAATTTGGAAAATGGGAAAATGAATTTCATTAGGTAAGTGTCTGGCAGAGGCTCTCCTTGGCGGTAATTGCTGGCACTGACGGATCCAGGGGGGCTCAGGAATAAATACCCACCCCCCTTCCACAGGAATCTGAGAGGGGCATTCAATACAAGTATGCCCCCCCCCCCCCGCACGTTCCCTGCACTGAACGTGAAAAACAATGATGTTAGGAGAAAACTTCATGAAACGGAAGTTTGTTTTCTTCTCTCGAGTGATTGAATTTGAAGTTTGTATGTATCCCTTGCTTTCATTGATAGACAAAACAGCGCACCTGATGCAATTCAAGCAGCCCCGTTGACACTTAACCCTCACCCCGCTGGGGGAGGGGGCAGAATCAGCCCCCCTCCCGGAGTATCTCAATAATTTCAAAACTATGATAGATATCAACTTCAAACTTTCAGTACCTTATGCTGCATGAATGCTACGCCTTTTCACCCAAAGTCCAATTCAATTGATGCGGTATTGAGGGAAATAATGACATTTTAATGACATTACATTGACATTTTAATGACATGCCTTGCCATTTTTGGCGGAAAAAACGATAAATGTTTGAACAATCGTCGAAAATAGAGTTTTGAAGCAAATAAAAATATCAAAAGAAAATAAATGACATTCTCTTCAAAATCTCGAATCTCGGATATTCGAAAATTTTGTTTTTGACCGTCCAAAATAGGAAAACTTTTGTTCGGACAAAAAAAAAGTGAATTTGATAAGTGAATTTCTTAGCTCGAATACCAAAGTAAGGCGACCGGCCCAAATCTGCGGGGAAAATGGGGGTAGCTTTTTGACACACAAAGATGCCCCCACGGAGAGAGGCTGGATACGCCAGTGCGAAAGATAATTTAATTTGTTGTCACTCAGGCTTCATCAGATTTGATCTTGGGTCAATATCTCAATATCTCAGGGAAGCCCATCGAACGTGAAACATTCTCAAAATAACGGAATTGTTTTTAGGGAATAACTCTTGAGATACAAATGATAGAGTGATACTTACATTTTTCACCATTGTGTTTCTCTGTCGAGACACATCGAATTGTATATCGGATGATCATGACCTAGTTAGGTCATATTCGAAAATTGACCTGTCCTGTGCTCAGGTCAAGGCAGATCAAGTTCAAATTTTACATCAATCAACGTGTCTCGACGAGCGAAACACAATGTTGATAACTCCATTACTCTACCTTCATTTGGCAAAGAGTTATTGAATAAAAAAACACGCAACCTCTTGGGTCACCTGAGTTGACCTCGTATAGGTCACATAACAAAAATGTGACTTGGATCTTTGCATTTGGCACAAGAATGGTGGATGTAGGCACCTGGTGAAAACTGGTCAAATTTAAGCGTTTTCTGTGGATTTCTACGTGTTTTAATTTTCTCCATTTACTTATAATGGAAGTTTATCAAATCGAATTGACCATCGGTCACCGATAATACAAATTCGAGATATACGAATTGTAGGTACTTATGGGCTATGGCCTAAATGAATCCTGTGAGTTTCAAACCGCTCGGTCGATCACTTTGGCACGACACTAACTTTCAAAAACTTGCTTGAAGGTGGGATCACCTAACGTGACTTGTTGACCTGACCTGAGATGACTCGAGATAAAAAATGGCACACAATTTGGGTGATTGTTCCCCAAAGAGTTACGCCAAGTTTGGCGGCGCTGCGTGTCGACGTTTTTCAATATTTACGAAAACCTCAGGGGACGGATATCCGCCCCAAAGTCGGTGCATATGTTAATACTTCACATCATGGTGCCAAAAGGGATCAATTGCCACATTTTTTTTTTTGGGGGGGGGGGGGATCAGACTAAGAACTTATCAGTCAATCTATGCATAGGTTCTGTTCGACATGGGCCTGTCCGACGTTTTTGTTGCGACTATTTAGGGGGCCGGCAAAATATAGTGGCCCAAATCCGAGGATATACCATTTCGCGCCATTTTTTCTTTGGGGAGGGGGGGGGGGGTGGTTTTGATCGAGGGCCCCTCGGGATGCTGTGCCCTCCCCCACCCCCCTTTGACGAAGGTCTGTCTGCGCCCCTGGATCTGACCTTAGGTCACCGATATTACAAATCCAAGATAAACGAATTGTAGGCACTTATGACCTTATTAAGTCCTGTGAGCTTGAAACCGCTCGGTCAATCACTGTGGTTTTAGCACGACTTTCAAAAACTTGCTTGGAGGTGGGGTCACTTAACTTTCAAAAACTTGCTTGGAGGTGGGTTAACTTAACAGGACCTGTTGACCTGACCTGAGATGACTCGATATACAAAAATACACAAAATGTGGATAATTGATGCACAAAGAGCTATACTAAGTATGGTGGCGCTACACACCGCCGTTTTCCTAATAATTACGAAAACCCCTGATGGGCGGATATCCGCACCCCACGTCGGTGCGCGTGTTAACCCTCGCCCGGGTAGGGCAAAATCACTACGTGTTCGGGTAGGGGGAGGGGGTACGACCCCCCCCCCCCCCCCCCCCCCTCCCCTCTGAGCGTTTCGCCCCTAATTGAGCTAGAGCTTCGATTCAAAGACGAGCATGTTGCTTGTGACAAGAGGAAGCCACTGATATCGGATTTTAAGGTCTTGGATCATTATGTGACCTCTGAGGTCATGTAAATGACCCAAAAGTCATCCAAATTGAAAATGCATATAAATTGAATTTTTTCGAGCTAGCATCGTAAATGAGCATAGCATAATGCTTAACAGGTGCTAAATTCATAATCAGCGTCACAAAATATCCTAAAAACAGCAAAATTCCAAAAAGGTCATGTCAGGTCATCTGAGGTCAGTGACCTCAGTTGACCTGTGGATGCGCATGACCCCAATGGAACATATAATAATCTAAAATGGATCCCAAATTTGAAATCCGTCACAAATTGTCCTAGAAACCGCCAGAAGCCCAAAACAGTCATCCAGGGTCATCGGAGGTCAATGACCTCAGTAGACCTCTGAAAATGTCAATCGAGGTCATAATCTCAGTGGAAACCACAACTGTCACATGGAAACACCTTTGCATATGCTCCTGAACAACAAACACCCGGAAACTGCACAAGTTACCAGCATCGATCTGCGTGACGCTAGTTACGCCTGACATGACCTTGAGAAACAGGTCATAGGTCACGGCTCATGTGGGTTAGAAATTCAGATTTTTTCCCAGATTATGGGCCAAATCTTTCAACAGTAGGGTACTCAAAGTTTCATCGCAATCGGTTAGAAACTACGCCAAAAAACTACGGTTAGAAACTACGCGAGTTATTCCGGAAATACCGAGGGCAAACCGGAAAACCCTACCCGAAGGTAGGCGGGGGGGGGGGGGGGGGGGGGCATTCACCCCCCCCCCCCCCTCCCCACCTACCAGGGCGAGGGTTAATACTTCACATGGTGCCAAAGGGAGTCAGTTGCCGCATATTATTTTGTATCAGACTACGTACTTATCAGTCATTCTACGCATTGGGTCTGTTCAACATGGGTTGTCCGACTTTTTTGCGATGATTTAGACCCCTGCAAAATATAGAGGCCTAAATCCGAGGAGATACCATTTCGGCGTTTTTTTTTTCGGGGGGGGGGGGGGCCTTTGGCCGAGGGGGCCCTCTGGGTATGCCGTGCCCCTCCCTTGCCGAAGGTCTGGCTTCACCCCTGTCAGTGACACTCTGTGGCGTGCGTAGAAATTCACAAAGGGTCGGCTTCAGGGTCATCACTCGATCTGAGGGGCCCTAGGTCTGAGGGATCCCGTTGTCAGCCTGAGGAGACCCTTTGTCAGCATGTGGGCTGACAAAGGGTCCTGATTGTTCCGTTCCTGTTCTGTTCCGTCTAAGGGGCCTTTGGTTGGCGTGAGAAGCCCACGGTCGGGTTGAGGGGATCCTCCGCCGAATTTGGGATCTGTGTCGGCCTGATGGGCCCACAGTCAACCTGAGCGGTCCTCGATCGGCTTGAGAGGACCTCGATCGGCCTGAAAGATAACTCGGTCGACTTGAGCGGGCTCGCCTGTCGACCTGAGGGGCCCGCGTGCGGCATGAGGGGCCCTTAGATGATTTATAGGCCTGATAGAACCCTTGTCATGCCTGAGCGAGGGTCCCAGGCTGGTCTGAGAGGGCGATTGTCGAGGCCTGAGAGAGCCTCGCACCTCCGGCGGTCACTGGCCGGAGGGGCGCCGTCACTGGCCGGAAGGGTGCCGCCATTGGCTCTGGAGGGGCACCGTCATTGGCCGAAGGGGCACTGTAACTGGCCGATGGGGCGTCGTCACTAGCCGCAAGAGTGCCGTCACTGGCCGGAGGAGTGCCATCACTGGTCAGATGGGCGCCGTCACTAGCCGAAGTGGCGCTGTCACTGGCTAGAGGGGCGCCGCCATTAGCCGGAGGGGCGCCGTCACCGACCAGATGGGCGCCGTCATTAGATGGCAGAGCGCCGTCACTGAACAACGTGGCGCTGTCATTTGCTGGAGGGGCGCAGTCACTGGCCGGAGGGGCGCCGTCTATGACAGGGGGTTCCGTCACTGGCCGCAAAAGCTTCGTCACTGGCCGCAAGGGCGTCCTCACTGCCCGGAGGTGTGCCGTCACCTGGCCATAGGGCGGCACATGGCTAGGTGGCGGCATCTGACCTGAGGGCGGTGCCCCGCCAGAACGCGGTACGTGACCTGAGGACCGGGCCTGGCCTGAGGGCGGCACCTGGCTTGAGAGCAGCACCTGGCTTGAAGGTGGCACCTGACCAGGGGCGGCATCTGGCTTGAGGGCGGCACATGACCAGAGGGCGGCACATGACTTGAGGGCAGCACATGACCTGATGGCGGCACATGACCTGAAGGCGGCACCTGGCCAGGGGCGGCACCTAGCCTGAGAGCGGCTCCTGATCTGAGTGCAGCAAATGGCAGATATCAAACCCCGTAAGCATGTTTATTTCCGCGACTTCGGCGCGGAAATTGATCTGCTTACGAGGCCCTTCCGCGCCTTCGGCGTCCTCCCCCGCCGCCCCCTGTATTCGCCCGCAGGGGGGGGGGGGGCGCCCCCCGCCGCCCCCCCCCCCTATATCCGCCCCTGACCTTTCAGCCGCCAGTTTACCACCAGTCAGAGGAGGGGTGCCTCTGCACGTGCGCACGTGCACACCCCTATTCTATATCTCAGGAGCGGCTGAGCCGATGGTGTTCTAATTTGGTGTGCGGTTAGGGACCTCTCAGCCGCCAGTTTCTCATAAGTCAGGGATGGGGTGCCTCTGCACGTGCGCACGTGCTCACCCCTATTCCTATCTCAGGAACAGCTGAGCCGATTGTGTTCAAATTTGGTGTGCAGTTAGGCACCTCTTAGCCGCCACTTTCCCACAAGTCAGGGGTGGGATGCCTCTTCAGGTGCGCACGTGCTCACCTTTTTTGCATCTCAGAAACTACTTGCCCTATCGCGTTGAAATTCACCATACATTTCGTTCGCGCTCGCTCGTTCATCGCCAACTACGGCGCCTTACTGGTTAAAGACTTGTGCCTGGATCCCGAAATTGGATCTGGGATCCCAGATGGATCCCTCGGCATAAAATGCATGAAGATCCGGGATCCTCCTGGATCCCTTGGCGTAAGATGCTTCAGGATCTGGTATCTTTGTGGATCCCTCGTCTCAAAATATATCAAGATCTAGGATTTGTGTGGATCTCTCCGATTATTGTGTACCCGGATCTTGTTTCTAATGTGGATCCCGGGACTCAGGATACAGAGATCCGGATATCAGCTGGATCCCGGGTTCCAGGCACATGTCTGGTGGTCTGTATAGGTTCTTCACCAGTTTTACAACAACACAAATTTTACGCCAGCCTCATGCCGCAAACGTGAACTTGGCCTGTCCATGACGCCACGTAACAGCACTTGTAAGATTCTGGCTCAGGTTAGTCGAGCTACGAACTACGAAGTGGGCCTGACTATGACCGTATTTCAGATGTGCGAGATTCCGGCATTTACGGAGGGAGAGTGGTATCCGTCTCTTCCCCCACTAAGAGAAGAAGACCAGTACCTGCCACTGTCTCCGACGAAGGAACTGGAGTGGTTCCCATCGCTTCCCACTCTGAGGGAGGAGGAGCGGGATTCCGTCGCATCGGATGGTCCCGGCGACCCGACCTTGCTGACTCGTGCAGATCTATCACAGGTGAGCATCAGTTTCACAGACACCAGTGAGCCTGGTCCATACTGGCCAGCGCTAATAACAACTGTTACCATAATGGATTAGTATATGAACTAATTATGCGCGCCTGTGCCCCATGAAAACGCCATGTAGCATAGCATCTCAGCATCATTTGGCGGTAGAGTTTTAACTTTTTTACATTTTTAGCCAAAAAGTAGAAATCCTAAATGACTTGTTTGGCCCAAAGAAAAGAGTCCATTCATATCCTCGACTCCTCACTGAACGACCGGCTTGGAATCGTTGTCTTATTGACGCACCTACTCGAGCTCCGCTACCGCACGTTAGTAGCGTCATCTATATAGCGCAAATATGTTGGTGCTGCCACCTATACAGTATACAAACACACGCGTACCAAGTTTCGTCACTTATGCCGTGCCTCCATAGGTGTCGATTTATATACTTTTGGGGGCCCTCGGTCCCCCAATGTTAAGTTCCCCCTCCCCCAATGGTCCCCTCCCCCCCCCTAATGACGTGCGCTCGCCCCCCCCCCAATCCTTTCCATCCTGAGATTACTTGATATATAGGTACAGGCATAGGTGTCGATTTATATACTTTGGAGTGGCCCTCGCCCTCCCCAATGTTGAGTTCAGCCCCCCCAATGGTGCTCTCCACCCCCCCCCCCCATGTTTTCTGGCCACTGGCGTATTCAAGGAGCCCGGAGGGCCAGCCTCCCAAATTGCCTGATGTCGGCCAAAACAAATGGCGCATTTCCGAAGTGAAATGCAAATCTACGCAATTTTTTCGAAGGTAAGTTGTTTTAACCCTATTTGTAACAGGGGGGGGGGCGGATTCCCCCCCCCCTCCCCCCCCTCATGCTTTTCGCAGATATCTCCAGAACGGCTGGGAGCAGGCCCATGAAATTTTGGGGCTTTTCACAGAATTGAATACCGCATTTGGAGTCAAAATTTTGAGTTCTTAACCTGAACAAAGGCGGTTCAAGGGTACAGTTTTGGGTGAGTTCGGAGGCGATATTTGGCGATAATACGGAAATGCGATCTTCACGGTTTCTTCGTAACTGCCTCAAGTATGAAGGAGTTACATCGGTTCACGGTGATTGCAACAAGTGCAAATTAGTTGATGTTAATGAAATATCATTACAATTTCATGGCAGAGGCGGTTTCAGGGGCTTGAAAAGGGGGGGGGGTTTCCAGGAAGTATTCAATGCTTGGCGGGAAGCAAATAGAACAATGTAAGGGGCATTTATAGTTATCAAGATGTAAAAGATAGCTTCTGCTTCCATTATTTGCATAATTTATTACATATAGAGTTTCAGGGGCGTGTTCAGGCACATGAAAAGGGGGGTGACTGGCTTGGTGATGACGATATGCCAGCGATAACGGCGCAATAGACGGTTAGCTTATAATTATATATGCACATATGAGGCCAGGAAAGGGAATAAAGTCATTTTTTTGCAGAGGCGCGCTAAGGAATGGAAGAAAGGGGGTCATATTATTGCAATGAAACTAAGAGGCATGGGCGTACAATGACATAACATACTGTAGTTTTAGGATGAAACACGCACCACAGGCTACTCTACGAACGATTATAAGATAATAGGCGAGTCCAGGTAGGGTAAAAGGGGGGTAAGCAATGTTAATTGAAGTTGTAAGTGAAATAGTCACTGTTGACTAGTTAGTATCATAATAGCGGATAATATACTTTTCAAAAGGTATTGAGCAGCCCCAGTTTGGATCCTGGATACGCCTATTATGAAGTACAACATGCAAAAAGGAACTATCTACGATCAGTAACATATTTATAGTGCTGGGTAGCAACTTGTCTGCGGTTAATATTTTTTCCCAATTTTACCCCCCTTTTTCACTAATCTGGTACCGCCTATGGCAAAAAAAAGATTTTTAACTGTTTTGCCTAATGTCACATTCACATACCATTTCATTTCTTAAATAAAACACATAAAAAATGGTTTTATTACGCATTTACTTCACCCCCAAATTGAGTGACCTGCACACGCCTATGATTTTTGAATTTTCAAACCCCACTCTCGTATATCAATTTCCAATTCAATCTCTATCGATTCGTATTAATTGTGTTAAAATCGGTCGATAAATATGAAAGCTATGTTGGATCAAAAATACCACTAAAATTTGTGGTTTTTGCCCCCCTGTTGCCCCCTATCAAAAAATTAGATTTTTTGTATTTAGAAATGTAGATCCTGTTGAGGGGAACCAAACGCCGTTTCATTTTTCAAGATCGGACGGGTAGATCTCGAGATCTCCGGGGGGGGCGGAATCCGCCCCCCCCCCCCCCTGTTACAAATAGGTGTAGCCAGGAGCCTGTTACAAATAGGGTTAAATCACCTATATTTATGCATGAAAAAGCAAAATCCGATGATTGTTTTTAGAATTGTGTGACTTTGGGCTTTGGCCCCTCCAAAGCAGCTTCGTTGCTGTTCTGGCATAACGAAAACGATTATTCACGCCGAAACGTAGAACTTTTGCCAAGCTTGGGAGGGCCCCATGCCGACCTGAGATGGCCGTTTGCCACTTTGAGAGGACCCTCAATCGATCTAAAAGGGCGTTTTTCCGGCCTGAGAGCTTTAAGTCGGTAAGAGAGGAACAATGAGCATCCGCTTTTTGAGAGGATCATCGATCGACCTGAGAGGCCCATCGTCCGGTCTGAGAGGTCCCTTGCCAGGTGTGGAAAGGCTTTACCTATATGCTAGTCTGAGAGGGTCCTTACAAGGCCTGAGAGAAGGAGTCTGAGAGGGCATTTGCAATACCTGAGAATTCCCTAGGCTTATCCAAGAGGGTCATTGGCAGGCCCGAGAGGGCCCTGTGCCAGTTTGAGATTCTGAGATTCTCGGCCATTCTGAAAGCAGTTGGTCGATCGAAGGCTCGGCCAAAACTTCGGTTTCAGGCGCCGACCGATACAAGGCCAAAATTAGTGTGGCTTTATTGTTCCCTAAAACCGCGAGTTACTGGGGGGGGGGCTATTTGTTTGCCCCCCCCCCCCCCCTCCCCCTCCTGTTATTTTACAATATCTCCTAAACCAACGTCAGTTTCGTCACCAAACTTTCAGTGCCCTCTCTCACATCAATTGTACACATGTTGACCAAAGGAAAAAGATGAGTTTATGATAGGTCAACCGGAAATGACGTCAGAGTGACGTCATGTTTTGCGATTTTTTGCTAAAAAAATAAGGGTTTGTGGAAAACGCTGTAAAAAGTAAAAAAATTAAGATAAATTAAATTGTCATTAAATCAAATAACTCATAATAGACTCGGCAATCAAACTGCTATCTCGGATTTTCAAGTTTTTTTACTTCAAAATTTTGAGAAATACAAAAACAATGGGTTTTGTTTTTAACAATATTAACCCGCGCACTGCAGGGGCTTTGCGCCGAACATGAATTGCAGGGGGGATTGATTTCCGCCCCCCCTGATATCTCGAAAACTACGCAACGTAGCGAGAAGCGGAAAAGGGCATTTGATAGCTTCATACATGTTCTATCGAAAGTATTCAGTGTTTTTTAAGTCAGGTCAAAATTGAGGTCACCAGTGGTCATCAAAGGTTAAATGTTCCAGTTTTTTCCTATTTTAGGACATCGCTCCAGAAATTCCCATATATCTCAGAAACGATGATAGTTAGAAACAAACGGAAAAAGTACACGCCAGCCAGTGAAATTTGTAATCGATAAGATGTCCTGAGATTTGATCTCAGGTCAATATTTGAGGCTCCAGAGGTCAAAAAGAAAAACATGCCGTTTTTTTGCTAAATAGTTTTTTGCTATTAACTTTTTACTTAATGAAGATAACGGAAAACTGTTTACGCCATTGTGTTTATCTTGTCAAGGCGCTTTGAATGATGTATATGGTGACCTTGTTAAGTCAACTTAACAATTTGACCTAAGGTCAAGGTCAAGTGGTGACCCAAGTAGGACATGTTGCATATGGGAAGACGTGTCTCGACGAGGCAAACACATTGCTGTCTGTTTTACTTCTCTATCTTCTTTATGTCGAGAGTTATTGACAAAAAAAGTGATGGTGACCTCGCATGACCTCAAATGACCCAATAGGGGTCACTGAACAAAACTTACACTTGGATCATCAAGAATATCCTATAATAACATGATCCAGAAGTAATTGGACTTGTACCATGCATATCCTTGAAATAGGAAGCATTTGTATATTTCTCCATTGATGTATGATGGGGAGGTTACGAAATTGACCTGACCTTAGGTCACCGATATCAAAATTCCAAGTTAAACGAATTGTAAGTACTGATGCCCTCATGACATTCTGTAAGTTTCAACCTGATCGGTGAAAAACTCTGGCTTTGGCACAACTGCAAACATTTGTGTAGGTGGGGTCACTTGACCTGGTCTGGTGACCTGACCTGAGATGACCCTAGGATATTTTTTTCTTCAAAGTGTGCGCAATTGATGTCCTGACAGGTGTGCGAAAACCCGGCGGCGCTGCGCGCCGCCGTTTTTTCGCTATCTTTGAAAAACCTGAGAGGGGGCGGAAATCAACTGCAGGGGGCGGGGGCGGAAACCCTGCAGTGCGCGGGTTAAAAAGATGTATCGAAAAACTGGAATATATGTGATCGATATGTGACCGGTGAATATGTGTACCAAATGTGAAGTCCATATCGTCAAAAATGACTGACTTATGACCTTTCAAAGACAAAAATCGACCACCTCTCACAGCATTGCCACCATGCATACAAAATGCATTTCCGTTTTTACTTTTTACTTCTATTTCTATGGAACAAACACTGTTATAAGGCCATGTGTCGCGTTCTAGACGAAAAACGAACCCATACGCATATGTTACAACGCCTAATGACCGTAATCTGCAGTTTGATCTCGTGACCACGGATGACCTTAACCTGACCCAAGGTTACCAACAACTTAGAATGGTACTTATAAGTATTAGGCACACGAATCATACCGATGTATCGACTTCTTATGCGTTTAAAGAGATTATACGGGTTTCCGTCCTGAGAGGAAATGTGCTCTTTTGCAGTTGTATGAGCTTACACTACATAACAGGGAACTCAATGCTCATTTAGTCCATTATTTCAACAATTATCAGCGTAGTAAAACTTTGGCGTTTTTCGAGACTTGTATCAGATAACGAATACTTGATCGGCATTACTGTCCACCAATTTTATCTTAGAATCCTAGAAAATTCATGAAAAATATCGAATTTTATGGAGGAAAAAAAAAACTAGGTAATTGCTGCTGTCGTTGGAACAAAGCTAGTTTATTTTCCCAAATATTGCTTATTTTACCGGAAATATGCTATAAGTGAGGTGTTTTATTAGCATAAAAGAGATGACTGGCTCTGTCTCATCCGGTCCTGCAGAAAGTACCTATGCGGTGACATCACCGCGCACTTTGGAATGTCCTTACGTGCGGTCCTGCGGAAGAGGTCACTTCCAGAAGGATGTGGCTACCGTGGGACTTCTACCACATTTATAAGCACGTTTTACTATGTAACTCAATTATTCTGGAAACAAAAACCGTATAATCTCTTTAATATCGCAATTTTGCGCGACAATTCCATACATCGATACCTTTATGATACGGTCAAACATTTTGTCTTTGACGTGACCTGTGACGTCATCGGTGACACTGATGTCAACAATATTAGGTTCCCTCGATAAATGCTCTAGGGCTAACGAATACCGTTTGAATTTTTGTAATCGGTCCAGTAGTTCCGGAGATCCGAGGGGGGAAAAATAGCCCCCCCCCCCCCAAGTACAGTAGCGGATCCAGGGGGGGGGGGCGTAGGGGCTGAAGCCCCCTGCCTTAGAAAACGGCGCCCTCGGGCACCGCGGCGCCGAAGGCGCCGCGACGACGTTCTTGCAAAGGATTTGCCGGCGCCGAAGGCGCTGTAGCGTTCTCGGGAGGCCGCCAGGGCGCCCTTGTGTCTACCGACATAGTCGTAGCACTGTTGAAAGGCACCCTGGCACCCTCAGAAGACAGCTTGCCGCCCTCCCAACGCATTATGCCGCCCTCAGAAGGTACATCGCCGCCCTCGGAAGGCATCATGACGCTCTCGGAATGCATCATGCCACCCTCGGAAGGCATCATGCCACCCTCGGAAGGCATCATGCCGCCCTCGGAAGGCATCATGCCGCCCTCGGAAAACATCGTGCCTTTTTGAAGAAAATGGAATTTTCTTTCATTTGATTTTTTGCAATTTGCTTTACAACTCGATTGTCTACGGTTTTTCAAACATTTATCGTTTTTCCACCAAAAATGGCATGACCTGACGTCACTTAAACGTTATTATCTCCTGAACTACTTCACTAATTTAAATGACATCAGTTGGGCAAACTACGGGGAGGCGATCTAAAAATGGATCGATCAAAAATTAGGTCGTGACGTCATCAAAATGGGCGGAGCATGCCCTTATAAGGAGATCCGATCTAAAAATGTATTGTTTTCCTGACATTCACACCTTCAAACACCCTATCACCTCTAAAAAAAATGCCCATCACCCCTGGATTTTTTTCGGTTGAAACTGCACGAATCGCGCCATCATATTGTCTTGTACTTGTATGATCAGATCCCTACTTTGGCAGATATGGCCAAAGTAAGGGTCGGCGATCTCAATTTCGGCACTCGCAGCAGCCTCAGCGATTTAATTTTGATTCGCCACCTGACTTCATGATCTAAAATTGGATTAGCCGGCTGACTACCGATCTAAAAATGTATCTCACACTGTGGTCGTTGCGTCGCGGAATCAATATTTAGATCGTCATTTACGTGGAATAAGGGGAATTACCGAATATGGTCTCATTTATTATTCCGATATATTGATGGACAACATGTTCTCCGACTCTTTTTAACCTCCGAGTATGCGTATGTTGCTCCGAATTGTCCTAATGACAGGCCTCACAGTTTGATACTGCATGTATGCCCAAATATGGGCATAACAAAATCTACAAATTTATTGATCTATTTTGTATCGCCTCTATAGTTTGCCCAACTGACATGTTGAGAGAAGACGTAAAATGGATTCAACATAAGGTACGGAACGTTTCACGTCAATATCTATCATAGTTCTCAAGATACTGAGAAAATCCGGGAGGGGGCAGATTCTCCCCCCCCCCCCCCCCGGGGGGCGCGGGATAAGGAAGAGGCATATTTGACCCGTTTAATTGACACATTGGATTGCCGCTCCTTTGGACCATGCCGCCCCTGTTACCGAGGAAATATGCCGCACTCGGGCCTGAAGCCCCCTGCCTTAGAAAATCCTGGATCCGCCACTGCCCAAGTAAGTCGCTTTATGGAAAATACCCCAGTAACTCCCGGGTTAATAATTGATTTAAAACAAACTTATTGTACCTATTCCTTTCATTTTCTTTTACAATCATAAAATGTGCTATTTTTGGCCGATTTCAGTCGTTTTGGTAAAACCGTGGCGCTGATATAGGCCCTCTTGTACCTGTCCCTGTCCCCCCCCCATAATTTGAAAAAATCGACACCGCTGCGTGCTTCTGTTTGGCAGCTGGGCCGACGGCAGCTGCAGCAGCTGTGCTGTCAGCTGCAGAAGGCCCATCGTCAGCTGCTTTTGACTCAGCCCAGGGAAGCTGCACGTGGCGGCCAGGTCTGGGCGGACGCAGAGAATGGCCTCCTGGCTATACAGGTCAGTTAGAGCAGCCAGTAGCGTCCTCTATATCCCAGGTGTCGCTCTCACCTTTATGGGAACTGCTGAGGCGTGCCATGGATAACAAGGTGTCGTAGTCAAGTGCAATTGTTGTGGTGTCGTTAGCTTTGATCTGGCCGTGATTCAACCGGCTGTTAACAATCGCCTGTTCCGGTAAATTGTACGTTTCTGTGAGCAAGCAGTCACCTTCAAAAGGAACACAGTCGCTGGTTTGGGAACTCCACCGTTGTGTTTAGGCCGGACACTCTCCCCAGTCCCCAGTGTCAATACCTACTACTGTGATCGGCAGACTGCTTGGGATCCTAATCGTTGGCGATAACTGTTGAAGGCACCAATACTGACATGTACGAATTTCTCGCAATGGACGCTTCAAACTCTGCGCCATTTTTGTATCTCTCGGGTTGGCTGATGTCAAACCAAAATGTAGGGTACTTCCCTTTCACTCGAAATATATTGCTGCCGTTCACAGTAGTTCCGGTACCAACCATTAACAACCCTGGTACCGCTCTGTGTCCCACAGTCCCAGTCCCGGTGACCTGAGCCCCGTCGCCGCTCAGCAGCGAGCTGGTCCCGTCATCACCCACGCGGGACGCCCCGCCTCCTCCTCACGGCACCGTCCCATCGAGACGCTGGATCAGACGCTGCAGCAGCTCCGGGACGCAGGGGACCGGTCCTCGCCGAGCTGCGAGAGCTGCGGGAGCACACGGAGCTGATTGAGTTCCGCGTACTGGAGCTGGAGGGAGAGCGCGACAAGGTACTGCGACGACGCTAACACCCGCTATACGCTAACAAGGTACTGTGACGACGCTAACATCCGCTAACGCTAACAAGGTACTGTGACGACGCTGACACCCGCTAACGCTAACAAAGGTACTGTGACGACGCTAACACCCGCTAACGCTAACAAGGTACTGTGACGCTAACACCCGCTAACGCTAACAAGGTACTGTGACGCTACATCCACTAACGCTAACAAGGTACTGTGACGACAGCCTAACAACTCCGCTAACGCTAACAAGGTACTGTGACGCTAACACCCGCTAACGCTAACAAGGTCACTGTGACGCTAACATCCACTAACGCTAACAAGGTACTGTGACGACGCTAACCATCCGCTAACGCTAACAAGGTACTGTGACGACGCTAACATCCGCTAACGCTAACAAGGTACTGCGACGACGCTAAACATCCGCTAACGCTAACAAGGTACTTGTGACGACGCTAACACCCGCTAACGCTACAAGGTACTGTGACGACGCTAACACCCGCTAACGCTAACAAGGTACTGTGACGACGCTAACATCCGCTAACGATAAACGACGCTAACATCCGCTAACGCTAACAAGGTACTGTGACGACGCTAGCATCCGCTAACGCTAACAAGGTACTGCGACGCTAACACCCGCTAACGATAACAAGGTACTGTGACGACGCTAACATCCACTAACGCTAACAAGGTACTGTGACGACGCTAACATCCGCTAACGCTAACAAGGTACTGTGACGACGCTAACATCCGCTAACGCTAACAAGGTACTGTGACGCTAACATCCGCTAACGATAACAAGGTACTGTGACGACGCTAACATCCGCTAACGCTAACAAGGTACTGTGACGCTAACATCCGCTAACGATAACAAGGTACTGTGACGACGCTAACACCCGCTAACGCTAACAAGGTACTGTGACGACGCTAACATCCGCTAACGCTAACAAGGTACTGTGACGACGCTAACACCCGCTAACGCTAACAAGGTACTGTGACGACGCTAACATCCGCTAACGATAACAAGGTACTGTGACGCTAACATCCACTAACGCTAACAAGGTACTGTGACGACGCTAACACCCGCTAACGCTAACAAGGTACTGTGACGACGCTAACATCCGCTAACGCTAACAAGGTACTGTGACGACGCTAACATCCGCTAACGCTAACAAGGTACTGTGACGACGCTAACATCCGCTAACGATAACAAGGTACTGTGACGACGCTAACATCCGCTAACGCTAACAAGGTACTGTGACGCTAGCATCCGCTAACGCTAACAAGGTACTGTGACGACGCTAACATCCGCTAACGCTAACAAGGTACTGTGACGACGCTAACATCCGCTAACGATAACAAGGTACTGTGACGCTAACACCCGCTAACGCTAACAAGGTACTGTGACGCTAACATCCGCTAACGCTAACAAGGTACTGTGACGACGCTAACATCCGCTAACGCTAACAAGGTACTGTGACGACGCTAACACCCGCTAACGCTAACAAGGTACTGTGACGCTAACATCCGCTAACGCTAACAAGGTACTGTGACGACGCTAACATCCGCTAACGATAACAAGGTACTGTGACGACGCTAACATCCGCTAACGATAACAAGGTACTGTGACGACGCTAACACCCGCTAACGATAACAAGGTACTGTGACGCTAACATCCGCTAACGCTAACAAGGTACTGTGACGACGCTAACACCCGCTAACGCTAACAAGGTACTGTGACGCTAACACCCGCTAACGCTAACAAGGTACTGTGACGCTAACACCCGCTAACGATAACAAGGTACTGTGACGACGCTAACATCCGCTAACGATAACAAGGTACTGTGACGACGCTAACATCCGCTAACGCTAACAAGGTACTGTGACGCTAACACCCGCTAACGCTAACAAGGTACTGTGACGACGCTAACATCCGCTAACGATAACAAGGTACTGTGACGACGCTAACACCCGCTAACGCTAACAAGGTACTGCGACGACGCTAACATCCGCTAACGATAACAAGGTACTGTGACGCTAACATCCGCTAACGCTAACAAGGTACTGTGACGACGCTAACACCCGCTAACGCTAACAAGGTACTGTGACGACGCTAACATCCGCTAACGCTAACAAGGTACTGTGACGACGCTAACACCCGCTAACGCTAACAAGGTACTGTGACGACGCTAACACCCGCTAACGATAACAAGGTACTGTGACGACGCTAACATCCGCTAACGCTAACAAGGTACTGTGACGACGCTAACATCCACTAACGCTAACAAGGTACTGTGACGACGCTAACATCCGCTAACGCTAACAAGGTACTGTGACGACGCTAACATCCGCTAACGATAACAAGGTACTGTGACGCTAACATCCGCTAACGATAACAAGGTACTGTGACGACGCTAACATCCACTAACGATAACAAGGTACTGTGACGCTAACATCCGCTAACGATAACAAGGTACTGTGACGACGCTAACACCCGCTAACGCTAACAAGGTACTGTGACGCTAACATCCGCTAACGATAACAAGGTACTGTGACGACGCTAACACCCGCTAACGCTAACAAGGTACTGCGACGCTAACACCCGCTAACGCTAACAAGGTACTGTGACGACGCTAACACCGCTAACGCTAACAAGGTAATGTGACGACGCTAACATCCACTAACGCTAACAAGGTACTGTGACGACGCTAACATCCGCTAACGCTAACAAGGTACTGTGACGACGCTAGCACCCGCTAACGCTAACAGGTACTGTGACGACGCTAACATCCGCTAACGCTA
>JAXIVJ010009016.1:5000-52961 GCA_036785665.1 Chirona hameri
TCTGTCTCTGTCTCTGTCTCTGTCTCTGTCTCTGTCTCTGTCTCTGTCTCTGTCTCTGTCTCTGTCTCTGTCTCTGTCTCTGTCTCTGTCTCTGTCTCTGTCTCTGTCTCTGTCTCTGTCTCTGTCTCTGTCTCTGTCTCTGTCTCTGTCTCTGTCTCTGTCTCTGTCTCTGTCTCTGTCTCTGTCTCTGTCTCTGTCTCTGTCTCTGTCTCTGTCTCTGTCTCTGTCTCTGTCTCTGTCTCTGTCTCTGTCTCTGTCTCTGTCTCTGTCTCTGTCTCTGTCTCTGTCTCTGTCTCTGTCTCTGTCTCTGTCTCTGTCTCTGTCTCTGTCTCTGTCTCTGTCTCTGTCTCTGTCTCTGTCTCTGTCTCTGTCTCTGTCTCTGTCTCTGTCTCTGTCTCTGTCTCTGTCTCTGTCTCTGTCTCTGTCTCTGTCTCTGTCTCTGTCTCTGTCTCTGTCTCTGTCTCTGTCTCTGTCTCTGTCTCTGTCTCTGTCTCTGTCTCTGTCTCTGTCTCTGTCTCTGTCTCTGTCTCTGTCTCTGTCTCTGTCTCTGTCTCTGTCTCTGTCTCTGTCTCTGTCTCTGTCTCTGTCTCTGTCTCTGTCTCTGTCTCTGTCTCTGTCTCTGTCTCTGTCTCTGTCTCTGTCTCTGTCTCTGTCTCTGTCTCTGTCTCTGTCTCTGTCTCTGTCTCTGTCTCTGTCTCTGTCTCTGTCTCTGTCTCTGTCTCTGTCTCTGTCTCTGTCTCTGTCTCTGTCTCTGTCTCTGTCTCTGTCTCTGTCTCTGTCTCTGTCTCTGTCTCTGTCTCTGTCTCTGTCTCTGTCTCTGTCTCTGTCTCTGTCTCTGTCTCTGTCTCTGTCTCTGTCTCTGTCTCTGTCTCTGTCTCTGTCTCTGTCTCTGTCTCTGTCTCTGTCTCTGTCTCTGTCTCTGTCTCTGTCTCTGTCTCTGTCTCTGTCTCTGTCTCTGTCTCTGTCTCTGTCTCTGTCTCTGTCTCTGTCTCTGTCTCTGTCTCTGTCTCTGTCTCTGTCTCTGTCTCTGTCTCTGTCTCTGTCTCTGTCTCTGTCTCTGTCTCTGTCTCTGTCTCTGTCTCTGTCTCTGTCTCTGTCTCTGTCTCTGTCTCTGTCTCTGTCTCTGTCTCTGTCTCTGTCTCTGTCTCTGTCTCTGTCTCTGTCTCTGTCTCTGTCTCTGTCTCTGTCTCTGTCTCTGTCTCTGTCTCTGTCTCTGTCTCTGTCTCTGTCTCTGTCTCTGTCTCTGTCTCTGTCTCTGTCTCTGTCTCTGTCTCTGTCTCTGTCTCTGTCTCTGTCTCTGTCTCTGTCTCTGTCTCTGTCTCTGTCTCTGTCTCTGTCTCTGTCTCTGTCTCTGTCTCTGTCTCTGTCTCTGTCTCTGTCTCTGTCTCTGTCTCTGTCTCTGTCTCTGTCTCTGTCTCTGTCTCTGTCTCTGTCTCTGTCTCTGTCTCTGTCTCTGTCTCTGTCTCTGTCTCTGTCTCTGTCTCTGTCTCTGTCTCTGTCTCTGTCTCTGTCTCTGTCTCTGTCTCTGTCTCTGTCTCTGTCTCTGTCTCTGTCTCTGTCTCTGTCTCTGTCTCTGTCTCTGTCTCTGTCTCTGTCTCTGTCTCTGTCTCTGTCTCTGTCTCTGTCTCTGTCTCTGTCTCTGTCTCTGTCTCTGTCTCTGTCTCTGTCTCTGTCTCTGTCTCTGTCTCTGTCTCTGTCTCTGTCTCTGTCTCTGTCTCTGTCTCTGTCTCTGTCTCTGTCTCTGTCTCTGTCTCTGTCTCTGTCTCTGTCTCTGTCTCTGTCTCTGTCTCTGTCTCTGTCTCTGTCTCTGTCTCTGTCTCTGTCTCTGTCTCTGTCTCTGTCTCTGTCTCTGTCTCTGTCTCTGTCTCTGTCTCTGTCTCTGTCTCTGTCTCTGTCTCTGTCTCTGTCTCTGTCTCTGTCTCTGTCTCTGTCTCTGTCTCTGTCTCTGTCTCTGTCTCTGTCTCTGTCTCTGTCTCTGTCTCTGTCTCTGTCTCTGTCTCTGTCTCTGTCTCTGTCTCTGTCTCTGTCTCTGTCTCTGTCTCTGTCTCTGTCTCTGTCTCTGTCTCTGTCTCTGTCTCTGTCTCTGTCTCTGTCTCTGTCTCTGTCTCTGTCTCTGTCTCTGTCTCTGTCTCTGTCTCTGTCTCTGTCTCTGTCTCTGTCTCTGTCTCTGTCTCTGTCTCTGTCTCTGTCTCTGTCTCTGTCTCTGTCTCTGTCTCTGTCTCTGTCTCTGTCTCTGTCTCTGTCTCTGTCTCTGTCTCTGTCTCTGTCTCTGTCTCTGTCTCTGTCTCTGTCTCTGTCTCTGTCTCTGTCTCTGTCTCTGTCTCTGTCTCTGTCTCTGTCTCTGTCTCTGTCTCTGTCTCTGTCTCTGTCTCTGTCTCTGTCTCTGTCTCTGTCTCTGTCTCTGTCTCTGTCTCTGTCTCTGTCTCTGTCTCTGTCTCTGTCTCTGTCTCTGTCTCTGTCTCTGTCTCTGTCTCTGTCTCTGTCTCTGTCTCTGTCTCTGTCTCTGTCTCTGTCTCTGTCTCTGTCTCTGTCTCTGTCTCTGTCTCTGTCTCTGTCTCTGTCTCTGTCTCTGTCTCTGTCTCTGTCTCTGTCTCTGTCTCTGTCTCTGTCTCTGTCTCTGTCTCTGTCTCTGTCTCTGTCTCTGTCTCTGTCTCTGTCTCTGTCTCTGTCTCTGTCTCTGTCTCTGTCTCTGTCTCTGTCTCTGTCTCTGTCTCTGTCTCTGTCTCTGTCTCTGTCTCTGTCTCTGTCTCTGTCTCTGTCTCTGTCTCTGTCTCTGTCTCTGTCTCTGTCTCTGTCTCTGTCTCTGTCTCTGTCTCTGTCTCTGTCTCTGTCTCTGTCTCTGTCTCTGTCTCTGTCTCTGTCTCTGTCTCTGTCTCTGTCTCTGTCTCTGTCTCTGTCTCTGTCTCTGTCTCTGTCTCTGTCTCTGTCTCTGTCTCTGTCTCTGTCTCTGTCTCTGTCTCTGTCTCTGTCTCTGTCTCTGTCTCTGTCTCTGTCTCTGTCTCTGTCTCTGTCTCTGTCTCTGTCTCTGTCTCTGTCTCTGTCTCTGTCTCTGTCTCTGTCTCTGTCTCTGTCTCTGTCTCTGTCTCTGTCTCTGTCTCTGTCTCTGTCTCTGTCTCTGTCTCTGTCTCTGTCTCTGTCTCTGTCTCTGTCTCTGTCTCTGTCTCTGTCTCTGTCTCTGTCTCTGTCTCTGTCTCTGTCTCTGTCTCTGTCTCTGTCTCTGTCTCTGTCTCTGTCTCTGTCTCTGTCTCTGTCTCTGTCTCTGTCTCTGTCTCTGTCTCTGTCTCTGTCTCTGTCTCTGTCTCTGTCTCTGTCTCTGTCTCTGTCTCTGTCTCTGTCTCTGTCTCTGTCTCTGTCTCTGTCTCTGTCTCTGTCTCTGTCTCTGTCTCTGTCTCTGTCTCTGTCTCTGTCTCTGTCTCTGTCTCTGTCTCTGTCTCTGTCTCTGTCTCTGTCTCTGTCTCTGTCTCTGTCTCTGTCTCTGTCTCTGTCTCTGTCTCTGTCTCTGTCTCTGTCTCTGTCTCTGTCTCTGTCTCTGTCTCTGTCTCTGTCTCTGTCTCTGTCTCTGTCTCTGTCTCTGTCTCTGTCTCTGTCTCTGTCTCTGTCTCTGTCTCTGTCTCTGTCTCTGTCTCTGTCTCTGTCTCTGTCTCTGTCTCTGTCTCTGTCTCTGTCTCTGTCTCTGTCTCTGTCTCTGTCTCTGTCTCTGTCTCTGTCTCTGTCTCTGTCTCTGTCTCTGTCTCTGTCTCTGTCTCTGTCTCTGTCTCTGTCTCTGTCTCTGTCTCTGTCTCTGTCTCTGTCTCTGTCTCTGTCTCTCTGTCTCTCTGTCTCTCTGTCTCTCTGTCTCTCTGTCTCTCTGTCTCTCTGTCTCTCTGTCTCTCTGTCTCTCTGTCTCTCTGTCTCTCTGTCTCTCTGTCTCTCTGTCTCTCTGTCTCTCTGTCTCTCTGTCTCTCTGTCTCTCTGTCTCTCTGTCTCTCTGTCTCTCTGTCTCTCTGTCTCTCTGTCTCTCTGTCTCTCTGTCTCTCTGTCTCTCTGTCTCTCTGTCTCTCTGTCTCTCTGTCTCTCTGTCTCTCTGTCTCTCTGTCTCTCTGTCTCTCTGTCTCTCTGTCTCTCTGTCTCTCTGTCTCTCTGTCTCTCTGTCTCTCTGTCTCTCTGTCTCTCTGTCTCTCTGTCTCTCTGTCTCTCTGTCTCTCTGTCTCTCTGTCTCTCTGTCTCTCTGTCTCTCTGTCTCTCTGTCTCTCTGTCTCTCTGTCTCTCTGTCTCTCTGTCTCTCTGTCTCTCTGTCTCTCTGTCTCTCTGTCTCTCTGTCTCTCTGTCTCTCTGTCTCTCTGTCTCTCTGTCTCTCTGTCTCTCTGTCTCTCTGTCTCTCTGTCTCTCTGTCTCTCTGTCTCTCTGTCTCTCTGTCTCTCTGTCTCTCTGTCTCTCTGTCTCTCTGTCTCTCTGTCTCTCTGTCTCTCTGTCTCTCTGTCTCTCTGTCTCTCTGTCTCTCTGTCTCTCTGTCTCTCTGTCTCTCTGTCTCTCTGTCTCTCTGTCTCTCTGTCTCTCTGTCTCTCTGTCTCTCTGTCTCTCTGTCTCTCTGTCTCTCTGTCTCTCTGTCTCTCTGTCTCTCTGTCTCTCTGTCTCTCTGTCTCTCTGTCTCTCTGTCTCTCTGTCTCTCTGTCTCTCTGTCTCTCTGTCTCTCTGTCTCTCTGTCTCTCTGTCTCTCTGTCTCTCTGTCTCTCTGTCTCTCTGTCTCTCTGTCTCTCTGTCTCTCTGTCTCTCTGTCTCTCTGTCTCTCTGTCTCTCTGTCTCTCTGTCTCTCTGTCTCTCTGTCTCTCTGTCTCTCTGTCTCTCTGTCTCTCTGTCTCTCTGTCTCTCTGTCTCTCTGTCTCTCTGTCTCTCTGTCTCTCTGTCTCTCTGTCTCTCTGTCTCTCTGTCTCTCTGTCTCTCTGTCTCTCTGTCTCTCTGTCTCTCTGTCTCTCTGTCTCTCTGTCTCTCTGTCTCTCTGTCTCTCTGTCTCTCTGTCTCTCTGTCTCTCTGTCTCTCTGTCTCTCTGTCTCTCTGTCTCTCTGTCTCTCTGTCTCTCTGTCTCTCTGTCTCTCTGTCTCTCTGTCTCTCTGTCTCTCTGTCTCTCTGTCTCTCTGTCTCTCTGTCTCTCTGTCTCTCTGTCTCTCTGTCTCTCTGTCTCTCTGTCTCTCTGTCTCTCTGTCTCTCTGTCTCTCTGTCTCTCTGTCTCTCTGTCTCTCTGTCTCTCTGTCTCTCTGTCTCTCTGTCTCTCTGTCTCTCTGTCTCTCTGTCTCTCTGTCTCTCTGTCTCTCTGTCTCTCTGTCTCTCTGTCTCTCTGTCTCTCTGTCTCTCTGTCTCTCTGTCTCTCTGTCTCTCTGTCTCTCTGTCTCTCTGTCTCTCTGTCTCTCTGTCTCTCTGTCTCTCTGTCTCTCTGTCTCTCTGTCTCTCTGTCTCTCTGTCTCTCTGTCTCTCTGTCTCTCTGTCTCTCTGTCTCTCTGTCTCTCTGTCTCTCTGTCTCTCTGTCTCTCTGTCTCTCTGTCTCTCTGTCTCTCTGTCTCTCTGTCTCTCTGTCTCTCTGTCTCTCTGTCTCTCTGTCTCTCTGTCTCTCTGTCTCTCTGTCTCTCTGTCTCTCTGTCTCTCTGTCTCTCTGTCTCTCTGTCTCTCTGTCTCTCTGTCTCTCTGTCTCTCTGTCTCTCTGTCTCTCTGTCTCTCTGTCTCTCTGTCTCTCTGTCTCTCTGTCTCTCTGTCTCTCTGTCTCTCTGTCTCTCTGTCTCTCTGTCTCTCTGTCTCTCTGTCTCTCTGTCTCTCTGTCTCTCTGTCTCTCTGTCTCTCTGTCTCTCTGTCTCTCTGTCTCTCTGTCTCTCTGTCTCTCTGTCTCTCTGTCTCTCTGTCTCTCTGTCTCTCTGTCTCTCTGTCTCTCTGTCTCTCTGTCTCTCTGTCTCTCTGTCTCTCTGTCTCTCTGTCTCTCTGTCTCTCTGTCTCTCTGTCTCTCTGTCTCTCTGTCTCTCTGTCTCTCTGTCTCTCTGTCTCTCTGTCTCTCTGTCTCTCTGTCTCTCTGTCTCTCTGTCTCTCTGTCTCTCTGTCTCTCTGTCTCTCTGTCTCTCTGTCTCTCTGTCTCTCTGTCTCTCTGTCTCTCTGTCTCTCTGTCTCTCTGTCTCTCTGTCTCTCTGTCTCTCTGTCTCTCTGTCTCTCTGTCTCTCTGTCTCTCTGTCTCTCTGTCTCTCTGTCTCTCTGTCTCTCTGTCTCTCTGTCTCTCTGTCTCTCTGTCTCTCTGTCTCTCTGTCTCTCTGTCTCTCTGTCTCTCTGTCTCTCTGTCTCTCTGTCTCTCTGTCTCTCTGTCTCTCTGTCTCTCTGTCTCTCTGTCTCTCTGTCTCTCTGTCTCTCTGTCTCTCTGTCTCTCTGTCTCTCTGTCTCTCTGTCTCTCTGTCTCTCTGTCTCTCTGTCTCTCTGTCTCTCTGTCTCTCTGTCTCTCTGTCTCTCTGTCTCTCTGTCTCTCTGTCTCTCTGTCTCTCTGTCTCTCTGTCTCTCTGTCTCTCTGTCTCTCTGTCTCTCTGTCTCTCTGTCTCTCTGTCTCTCTGTCTCTCTGTCTCTCTGTCTCTCTGTCTCTCTGTCTCTCTGTCTCTCTGTCTCTCTGTCTCTCTGTCTCTCTGTCTCTCTGTCTCTCTGTCTCTCTGTCTCTCTGTCTCTCTGTCTCTCTGTCTCTCTGTCTCTCTGTCTCTCTGTCTCTCTGTCTCTCTGTCTCTCTGTCTCTCTGTCTCTCTGTCTCTCTGTCTCTCTGTCTCTCTGTCTCTCTGTCTCTCTGTCTCTCTGTCTCTCTGTCTCTCTGTCTCTCTGTCTCCTGTCGCTGTCGCTGTCGCTGTCGCTGTCGCTGTCGCTGTCGCTGTCGCTGTCGCTGTCGCTGTCGCTGTCGCTGTCGCTGTCGCTGTCGCTGTCGCTGTCGCTGTCGCTGTCGCTGTCGCTGTCGCTGTCGCTGTCGCTGTCGCTGTCGCTGTCGCTGTCGCTGTCGCTGTCGCTGTCGCTGTCGCTGTCGCTGTCGCTGTCGCTGTCGCTGTCGCTGTCGCTGTCGCTGTCGCTGTCGCTGTCGCTGTCGCTGTCGCTGTCGCTGTCGCTGTCGCTGTCGCTGTCGCTGTCGCTGTCGCTGTCGCTGTCGCTGTCGCTGTCGCTGTCGCTGTCGCTGTCGCTGTCGCTGTCGCTGTCGCTGTCGCTGTCGCTGTCGCTGTCGCTGTCGCTGTCGCTGTCGCTGTCGCTGTCGCTGTCGCTGTCGCTGTCGCTGTCGCTGTCGCTGTCGCTGTCGCTGTCGCTGTCGCTGTCGCTGTCGCTGTCGCTGTCGCTGTCGCTGTCGCTGTCGCTGTCGCTGTCGCTGTCGCTGTCGCTGTCGCTGTCGCTGTCGCTGTCGCTGTCGCTGTCGCTGTCGCTGTCGCTGTCGCTGTCGCTGTCTCTGTCTCTGTCTCTGTCTCTGTCTCTGTCTCTCTCTCTCTCTCTCTCTCTCTCTCTCTCTCTCTCTCTCTCTCTCTCTCTCTCCCCTCTTGTTTTGTCTCCCGAATTGCAAAATTTGAGAAGTTTGCAAAGTCTGGCAAACTTGCAGCGCGCAGTTTTGCATTCAACATTGTATTGCGTAGTTTCAGATACAGAGCCCTTGGAACTGTCTGGGTTAAAAAGAAACGTAGATTTTCCTAATTCCGGCTTGTTATTACCATTCATGGTCTGGGATCTTGTCAATACCATCTGCCCGATTCCGCAATAGTCGACCTATTGCTTGCCATATTGCTACACAAGCTCGGTGGCATCCCTTTCGTCTCTGCTGCTGCGAACGCCAACTCCAGACATCTCGTCTGTCGACGTTGGAGAAATGGCCTCGTTATGGGGTGCGCGAAGAGGTGGAGGCCGGCAGAAAGTCGGCTGAAGTGGACCAGGCTGAGCCTTAGAAATACCGGCAGCTCAAGGAACGGACCGCGACCCGACCTGTCCTCGGACGGATCCAAACAGCCGAGCGCGCCGCGCCGGAAAATGGCGCCATCATATGTAACACTGCTGCCGTGTAGGGAAGGCTGGCAGAGTAAAAAGGCAAAGTTTGTCTTGCCGCGGTAACACGCGAGACAGTGAATCCGTATTCGATATTTTATTTAGTTTTAGTTTATTCAAGTGAATGAGCAACAGGCAGCAGTAACCCAATTACAGCTCAAGGCCAAAGTTAAAACACTTTAATTAAACATCACATCAATAACATACACATAGAAACACAAACCTAAAAATCGCATCAAAATACAACCTTGAAAATATACATAAAAGCACATAACACAACCCTAAAAATACACATAAAACAACGATTGTAAGAGCTATAAGCAGATATTAAAATGGACACTGTTTAAAATATCTCACTACCCCAGCTCTAAACACTTGGTAGGATGCCCCGAATGGGTCTGCCGATGGACATTTTGCCAAGTATACATTGTACTCCCTAACGGCCCTCCCGAACAGCCCACGTTTAATGGTCTCCCCTCGCGCTTCACGTGTGGATGGAACGTGAAGGAATTGGGATTGTGCAGCTCTAGTTCGACGCTGGGGCACGTGGATGGGGATGCTTCCGAGCAGGAAGGCTGAATCCGTTCTTCCTGACATGACTTTTTGAATGAAACAAATGTTGTGGTGAAGCCTTCTTTGGGACAAGCTGCTAATTTTGAAAAGCTTCAGCAGATCGTGATATGAGAGTGAGTGGGAAGGCCGATTGGTGTGTGAGTGGGCAGCCAGTCACATGATAAATGTGTTCTGGACTCTGTCCAGTCGGTCAAAATGTTTCTTTGCAGCCCCACCCCAAATGACGCAACCGTATTCAAGAATAGACCGAACGTTAGCGTAGTATGCTGCTAAGAGGGGGGCAGTGTCCAGTCCCCCCGCCACTCTGCCGGTCTGAAAAGATCGAATGAGCAGGCCCAGCATCCTGTCCGCTTTGCTGACAGCAAAGTCTATATGGTCGGCAAATGTAAGTTTCTTGTCCAACCACACCCCCAAATCGCTATTTTTTCTTCTACATGTTGAAGGGTGTGTGTGGCCGTCGTGATGTCTCCTGTCTGTCACCACCGCCCCCGTCGTAGGCGCGGCAGATCGGGTCGGTCGCGCGGACACCCCATGCCGGCTCTGTGAGCCGCGGAGGTATTTTTCCGCGGCCACCTACGTGGGTTGACCCGCGGCCCGGTCCGCTGTTTTGGGAGATATCCGGCCGAGCGCCATTGTCCACCCGAGCGCGACCACCAGCAGTGCGCGCGGCGACCGACCCACCGAGGTCGGAATATGGCCGCCGTTATGTCTCCGGTCTGTCCCCGCCGCCCGTCGCCAGCGCGACGGGCCGGGTCGGCCGCGCGGCCGTGCCATACCGGCTCTGTGAGACTCGGAGGTGCTTGTCCACAGCCCACCTGTGTGCGGAGCCGCGGCCCGGTCTGATGTTTTCGGAAACATCCGGCTGGGTGCCATTTTTGGCCGCCGTTATGTCTCCTGTCTGTCCCCGCCACCCGTCGCCAGCGCGGCGGATCGAGCGGCCGTGCCAGGCAGGCTCTGTGAGACACAGGGGTATTTGTCCGCGGCCCACCTGTGTGTGAGGAGCCGCGGCCCGGTCCGCTGTTTTCGGAAACATCCGGCTGGTTGCCATTGTAGCCGGCAGTGAGCGCGGTGGCCGGCCCGGCCCACCCGTGTTATGATAGTGCCCCGCGCCGCGCCTTGCCGGGCCACCTGTGCAAACAGCGCGCTGCGTCGCGCCTCACGTGGTTTCGCCATGTCTCTCTACGCGCCCTGTTTGTCTAGCCTCCCCTCCCTTTCTTGTGACCTCATTTCCTCGCCGTATTTAAGCCGCTGTCAACATGTCTCGCTCTCTGTTCTCACTAGACTCTCGCAATGATCGGACGGCTCTGTGCTCTCCCAGCCTCCGCGCAGAGCGGTCGGCTCCTTCGTCGTGTGATTTCGCCTTCCGCAATATATACTGTGAAAGAGTGCAGTGGTGTTACAAGTGGTGTCCGCCGAGAGCGGAAGCAGAAGTGCGTGATCACCGATACAGTTATACAGCGCAGGTTACCTAACCTGTCACCCCACCGTTCCTGGCTTGCTGCATTGTAAGTCTCCTTGTCGTCTGCATTTTCGACTTCTATCACGCCCACACCGACACACCTGTTACCCCACCGTTCCTGGCTTGCTGCATTGTAAGTCTCCTTGTCGTCTGCATTTTCGACTTCTATCATGCCCACCCCCATTGTGTGCCGCCTTCATCCTTTCATGACAAATACCTGCGCTCGCTGTTTATAATTTTCCGGACCCAAATGCCATGGACCAGTAGCCACGACCAATTTAGAGCTACAGTCCACACCAGGGCGCTCGAGACACGAGAAGGTGTTTCGGGCTCACGTAGGTTTACCGCGTCTGCGACAGGGGGTGACGCGAATTTTGTATGTGGTCTGAATGATGTTAGTTGAGTTTAGTGATATCCGAAATGATTGACACTTCGATGGATTTAAATTGAGCCTACAGGCTTCCGACCCGCGTGTGAGTCGCTCGATATCTGCCTGGAGAATTTCTGTGTCTTCCTGACAGGTAATTTTCCTATACAGTTTGACGTCGTCAGAAAGAGCAGGATGCTGGAGCGTATGTTTGCCGGTAAGTCATTAATATACATGGCAAAGAGCAACGGTGATCTCAGACTTCCCTCCGCCGTCCCAGCGCGAACCGTGGTCCAACCAGAAGATTTTCCATTTACATTTACCCTACGATTACAGAGAAACGTGGATATCCATTTTAGAGCATTCCCCGACACTTTGTAGGACTTTTGAAGCTTGTGAATATGAAGTTTGTGGTTCACGCTCTGAAACGCCGAAGAGTAGTCCGTGTAGATCACATCCGTTTGGTGCCTGCACTGAATTGACTCCCACGCTGTTTTTAATAAGCAGGCCAAGTTCGTGTCACACGATCTGCGTGGGGCGAAACCGTGCTGGTTTTCGTATAGCGCTGGTGTGACATGCAACCAAAGTTGCTCAAAACTTTGCAAGAAGAAGATGCAAGAACTTGCAATTTGTATCGTCTTACATAATCAGTTGACGCATCATAAGGAATCGGGCACATGGATACATGTTATGCACAATTGGTAATACATACCAATAACTATAAGAAGCCCTTGATCTCTTCAGAATTTCACATATGTATGTGCAACGTTCCGGAAATATACAGCTGCGTATACAATTACTTTGGATATTAGTTTATCATCGATATTGCTCAGTGTTCTTTGTCGATAAATGTGGTTTACAATATGCCGTTAACTAGTATTTCTTTATTGCCAATCAGCTTACAAGCATGTCCTGTCTGAGACTGAATTATAAATCAACACTTCTTGTATATGATGTGAGGTAGAATTGTGATCAAGTGTGTGCGTAAAGGGTCACAGTCACTGCCACTTTTGAAATAGTGGCATTTTTTTAAAGGCTTGGTGACATTTCCTACCGGTATGACCACACGATGGCAGCCCACGACATGGAATATTTCCATTGCCGCCCGCGGTTGCAACATACGAAACGATATATTTCTACACGCGAAGTTAACGTGGATACAAGATCATATCTTGTTTTACTTTTATTTAACTTTTATTATGTCCGCTTATTTCCTGATATAGCGTTTTCCGACGTGATACTCAACACATTCTGTTAAAGGTTACAAGTGCACTGCTAGATTAACTAACAGCATTTGGGCCCCAGCAAGGTAATACGTTCCCTAGCAAAGTGATACGTTCCCAATATAATCAAAACCGTAGGTTTTGACAAAGTCAAATACCGGAGGTTTACACTGGGGCAGCCTATTCGTGTAGTGACTTTGTCTGTTTGCTTGCTTGCTTGCTTGCTTGCTTGCTTGCTTGCTTGCTTGCTTGCTTGTCTGTCTGTTTGTCTGAGGCGTTTGGCCACAGCTCGTCAACACCGTAGGTTCTGACAAAGTCAAATACCGGAGGTTTACACTGGGGAGCCTATTCGTGCAGTGACTTTGTCTGTTTGTTTGCTTGCTTGCTTGTCTGTCTGTTTGTCTGAAGCGTTTGGCCCCATCTCGCTGACGAAAAGGCACAGCAACACGCGCGTGGCACCGTTCGATGCGCCAGTTCGGACCCCAGGTGCCAGTGCCAGTCGCCGGTCGATCGGCGCCACATGGCACGTGGCAGTTGGCACGTGCCGCCACGCGGGTCATTGCAAAAATAAATTACGCACCTCTACATGTCGAACGAGGGGCGACATCGGTCCCATACTCGCCGGTCACATGCACATCACCGCGGGCAAAGTGCTTTTGGGGTTGCCGAATCCAAAGGATGCACGTTGCACCTCCCTAGGGGGTAAGTCTTTTATCGCGCAGGGTCCACTGATTCCGGTCAATTTTGATGTATGGACACCAAATTTGGGTAACAGATAGAGCTCGGCGAGTGTTTTCCGGTGCCGTATGAGTCGGGGTGCTGGGGTACAGGGTGCGCGTGCAGTGCACGTGCAAGCCGTTTCACCCCTCTTTTCGGAATGGCCGCTTACGCCCGCCAGAGGCCCAAAGTTGAAGCGATAATGGGCCTAGATTGTGCGCTGGCACACAACGCATCCATTTTGAGGCATTTCAGTGGCCCCGAGGGGTGCCACTGGCACGTGCACCGGATGTAGCTTTTTTTCTCTTTTTTAAATTTAGTCTGAATGTTTTTGAATGGATGGATTTCCGAGGTCAGGCCCCGCGCTAAGCATAGCTTGTTGCGCAGGCCCTTACCCCATGTGAAGATACGATTATATGGCCAGCTTTGTATTCTTAGGCACCGCTTGTCTAGACAGCCCAACCGCGACTGACCCGCCAGCCCCGCCGGCCCCGCACCGAGCCGGCGACCGCTCGAGGGCAGGTCAGTAGAGGTGCAGTATTAACAGTAGATCAAACACCAGCACATCTCCCCTTTTGAGATCTACCATACACACCTCCGCCCAAAATGTTCACATTTAACTATTGTTAACACGGGCTTGCCAGAAGCCCAATATATGGATGCACCAACTCCAAGAACAGAGACTTCACTTCTGACAACAAAATACACTGGCCACATCTACACTTCCTCGATCAACCTTCGCACTGGTTTGCGTACGCGAGTCGAGCGACGAAGTATCACCGCCTCGGGACACGCCCCGCTGCCCGCGGGCGCTGCCGCTCGAGACGATGGCCGAGGTGCGTCCCCGTCCGCTCGAGTCGCGTCCGGGCCGAGCCGGGGCACGGGGCAGAGGGCATGCCGTCTGCGAAGGTGGCACCTGTTGCGCTCCACCTCCCCGCCGTCTTCAAAGCTGACACGATAGCGCCGATAGGGACCGACATGGGTATCGACGCCACACCTATCACACCGTCTGGTCCTCACATCCTGCACTCGGACCCGTGTTCCCACGGGAAACTCAGGAAGGTCACGCGCATGCTGGTCATACCGCTCCTTGGCGTCCCGGCGGCGCGCCTCACGACGATCATCGGACTCCGTCGGTGAGCACGGGCGAGACTCGGCTCGGGCCTCGTCACCGCTCCGGTGCGGCGGCTGGAGTGGCGAGTTGAAGTGAGAGGGGTGGATCGGCAGGTCGTCCCTCATCGGCCGGCCGTAGACGATTTCGGCGGGCGACTTTCCGCTGATCCCCGGGGTGTTGCGCTGCTGAAGCACTCCTCTCGTCCACTCCTCCTCGTCGAGTCGTCTCCTGTGGGCGTCCCAACACCGTCTCAGAAGCTTCTTAGCTGACTTAACTGCCGATTCAGCCAGTCCGTTAGATTTGGGGTAATGGGGTGACGATGTTTGATGCTCGATACCCCAATCCTTCACGAACTTCCCGAACTGATAGGAAGTGAACAGAGTTGCCCCATCAGCCCTGACCATTGTCGGCACACCAACATCTCTAAAAATCTTGAGCATGACGTCAATGACACTTTTGGTATTAGCATGGGTGCCCGTGCACTCGATAAACTTCCACCCCGAGTACCCATCGACAACAATGAGGTACTTGCCTCCGGCGTAGTCCCCGAAATCCATGTCTAGGATCTGGAACGGGCGTGCAGCATACTCGCGGTGCAACATCGTCTCTCTCGGCTGTGACGGCAGCTCGCGTTGACACCGGTTGCACTGACTGGTGACGGTGTCGATATCTGCGTCCAGTCCGGGCCAGTGGACCCAGAGGTGCAGAAACCTCCTCACCTGTCACATACTTGGCATTGATACATGATTTCTGTCACACGGCTTTTACATAAATGCCCCCACCCAGGGGCTTCTCATGAACTCGTATTTCACGCCACGCCGTACACCTCACTCCTGTAACACACGTAAGAGTAGTGGCGATTTTGGGAATCTTTTTGTTATTATATACATACAAAAGAGCACGCATTCTTAATTTGGTCAGCTCAAGTTCACAATTTTCGATGGCCGCAAAATCGTCAAGACAATCCAGTTTCGTTTCATATTCCTTTAATTGCAAACCATTTGACCAATAATCCGGCACCATTGCCAGTCAATTAGCGCCAATAGCCGATGGTAGACGAACAATAACAAACATATTGCTCAAAGATGAAACATTCTAGAGTAAGATAAAAACCAACAAACGTCACAAAACGGCAATGATAAATGAAATCCATCCAAGGACCATAACTGGTGTTGGTTACCACCAACACCACTTACTTCAGTCCCGACCACACATTTGTTTCGCACTGGGATGCTTCGACAAAACAGAGACGGGGGTAGCTAACAACTCACATACACAAAGCAACTTCGAGAGCTCATGCCCCGAGTCAACGGGACGTCCCGCACACCCTGGATTCAGTTCCTACGATACTTATTTGAAGCTCCACAGACACGCTTTAGAGTCGGGGGCCTTTTTGTGGCGCGATATCACTGTCCCTTCCATCGACTGTCCGATAGAGATGCTCCTCCTGACACACCTGAAAGTGTCCTGACCTGAGAGACTTCGCTGGACACTATTCAAGAGACGGTCAGCCCGACACAAGGACGGTCCGTTCCACCGCACCACCAGCTCCTGAGCGGCGTTTCCATGATTGAGCTGGCGGTGATCTCCAAACACTTCGCCGATGATACTTGCCATCGACTCGACCACACTCTCCGGGGGACTCAGAAGCCAAAGGCGCGTCACAAAATCGGCGAATGCTTTAAGGTGGTGGTTCTGCTGGTGGTCGCGACTCGCCAACAGCTTCCACAGCTGCTGACTGGTGCACGAGCGGTGGCGGCGGAGCAGCGGTAGAGCAGCCCGGATGTCGACCTCAGACGGGACAGCGGAGCGCGGAACGAGCTTACTTGCAGCCAGCCTGTTTGCCGCCTCTCGCACGAGACAAGCTGACACCGGCACAGGAGCGTTGGACACTGCCAGCTGGTGGAGGTCAGCGACCAGGCGGATATCTGGCATCCTTCTCTCCACGGTGGTGTTCGCCGTCTCCTTGTCGGATCCACTCTTGTCGTAGCCCTTTGCGCGGTACGAAAGTCGCTCCATCAGCTTGGAACAAAATATGACTATCTTGGCGACCTGGCAAGGACGTAAAATTACTCATTACAATCACGAAGAAGCACACAAAAACGAAGGTTATAAATGCATCATGTCTCGCTTTTCTACATTTAGGATAAAACAAAAGTTAAAAAGAGCAAACGAACAAACGAACGCAAACAAAAGGTGATACTTATACTTAAATGATTATATGAATAGGCTAAAACATGATGCTTTATATTTATACAGCAACAAAGTTGTTTGATTAGCACACACAAGCCTGCAGTCAAAAAGTGAAGTGCTGGCATTGCATGCTAATTGTCCAACTCTTAAAGTTTACAAAGTGGAGGGGGGTGCATTTTAGTGCCCCCCCCCCTAAGATCTCCGAAAGTATGAGAGCTAGAATGATGAAACTTACAGGGTTGGTAGGTGCTATGATGATCTACATTTTCTGAAATTTTCTTGACCTTCGGTCAATATCTGCAAGGTCCAACGAGGTCATGAAGGTCAAATCTGGCCAAATATCACAATTTTGGGAATTTGACCTCTGTGACGTCACAGATCACCAGCAATGTGTTTAAAGTTGTTTCCGGGGATGAACATTGACATTGTCTACCGAATGGCGTTTGAATCATTCCGATCCGACTGTTGGTTCCGAAGATATCGATTTGCCGACCGCGATTCTGGCCGCCATCTTGGACTGAAAATCCATATAACTCAAAAATGTATCGACCGATTTCGATTTTTGTTGCGTCAAACGATCCGCTATTGAGTTGGCATTAATTTCTCGAAAAAACCACCGCTCTGTTGCGCTTCGTTTTCGAGCTATTCACGAAAAACATGTGGGGGAGGGGGCACAAAAGTGCCCCCCCCCCCCCTCCACTGCGCGTGTTAAAACAGTGCACTCCAACATATTTAAATGTCCAATCCATGAGCCCTCTGGGTGACCCTTGTTACCATGTGGCTTCACAAGTCATATTCGCAATGTGATTTTCTAGTTACTTAAGCGTGAACTAACACTTACAGGAAATAAAATGGGAAAACATGGAAAATGCCAATCTGAACAACAATATTCACATCATGGAGCAAGTGTCTATAAGTTAACAACAAACATCTTTTCACTTATATTTCAGCATTTTACAGCACCTCACATCACTTCAGTACAACTTTGGAAGTATGACTTGCAGTTTGGGAACCTATGATGAGTACAATCTCCTTTTTTCACAAAATTTCAAATTCAACACAAGCTTTCTGTACTTGTGCAGAACAAACTCAACTTTATCTTTGGACTTTGCCCATTTAAAGAAAATAGTTTGTCAATATGACAGAGCCATTCTTCATCTGCCCTGCACATGCAACATGTTCCAGTGCACATCATGTTTTGCTGATTATTTTTGGATTATACATAACAACATTCCAGAAATGTTGAGACTATCTGAGAGAACACGCTTTAAAGTACCAAATGGAGCAAGTCACAAACATTGAGAAACCCTTGAACCACAATTTTCCCTGCTGCATGTGCAAAAAATGTCTAAGGGTGAAATTGTTAATTTCAGCATTTTTTTTGTATACTGGCATTCAATCCCAAATAACAGTATTTGGGATTGAATGCCAGTATACAAAAATGCTGAAATTAACAATTTCACCCTTAGACATTTTTTTGCCCAAAGTTATTGGTTACAGCCCCTAGTCATATATTTATGGTGCGACATAATAATCACATAATCCAGAAGGGGAGGGTGCTTGAGGAAAGCATGCAAAACTGTTGTAACTCACTGTTTTAGGTTTTTGGAAAGCTAGATATACTTAACTTTATTGTTATTTCTGGATGGCCACAAATCTGTATCAACATGCCACAAATGATGGTCAAATTAAGTGTGAAATGTTGCGTGAACATGGGTTCTCTCATCTGATAAGTGGATGATCAGCTAAAATTGATATAGGTAGTATAAAGAAATGAAATGTAGTGCAGGATTGGGTGTAACTACCCATAGTCTAGTCCAGAAATGGGGAAAAAAATGACACTTTTAACTTCAAGGTCTAATTATATGATCTGATAGAAAGCGAGCTGCTTCTCAACTCTCACAGAAGCTTGAATAAATGTTGACCCAATTTCGATTTGGTACAGGGTTTCTGACCCTGCAATATTACCAAAAAAAAATCCAAAGATAATTTAGACCAGAAGCAAAATATGCTGCATTTCAGTTTTTCAGTTCCTTATCAGGCTTCTACAACATAAACTGATGACAAAATTAACTCACAAGTGTTGCAGGAATGTTTTGGGACTAATATGAAAACATTTAATTGATCAGGTCATGAGCAATCAAGTGAGCTGAATTTGTTCATTTTACAGCTGAAGTCTGAAATAAGGGTGGTTTACCCGGTAATAGTTCAGTAATTCACCTCCCCAGTTTATGATATTCTTGAGGTCCCTAAAAGAAGAAGAGTAGTCAGCTGACAGTAATATTACGACAGACTGAAAAGTGGGTTATCTTTGACTACAAGATAATCTGGGGGGTCCAGGGGGTGACAGCCCCTGGTAAGTTCTGCAGCGCAGCAAGCGAAGAGTTCTAAACGTGGGTCCCTGCGACCACAATTGCTGTAAAGGTTAGGTCAGGTTTAAATATGTATCGTTTTGGTGACGTAATGGCTTTGGTATTACTGGTACACTTTTTGGTAATAGTTCAGTAATTCACCTCCCCAGTTTGTGGTGTTCTTGAGGTCCATAATAGAAGAGAGTATTATTATGACAGACAGAAGTGTACCAGTAATACCAAAGCCATGATGTCACCCAAAAAACATTTATCAGCGACATTTCAACATCACAGCGACATTTTCATATTTCTTCCAACGAAGCTGTTATTATTAATAGGCTAGGCCTAAATACATCAGACTACTTCTTTATGCCATAGGGTTTGGTTTTGTCTATAAGATGGCCTGGGGTGTCTGGGGGGTGACAGGTGACAGCCCCCCCCCCCCCCTGTAGGGCTGCAGCGCAGAGCGAATGTGAGCGGAGCATTATAAACGTGGGTCTCTGCAACAGTAATTGCTGTAAGGTTTGCATAGGTTTGATTAAGTTATTATTGGTGACGTCATAGCTTTGGTATTACTGGTACACTTTTCAGTTTGTCATAATAATACTGTCGGCTGACTGTCCTTCTATTAGGGACCTCAAGAAGAACCTTAACCTAGGGAGGTGAATTACTGAACTATTACCAACTTTTCTGTCTGTCATAATAATACACTTCTTCTATTAGGGACCGCAATACTACCATTAACTAGGGAGGTGAATTGCTGAACTATCCCGTTTACCCTACATTAAGTTCCACAGATCATTATTACTTTTATGTACCCAGATGAAATCTCACCTTCAGATGATCCTGGTCTTGTGTCAGTGTTGGGGCCATCAGTGTCCATCTCCACCTCATCCACATTCGTCACGACCCAATCACGCCAGCGCCCTCCATGGCCAAAAGCATTGTTCTGAAAAACGATTGTTTGACCACGATGCATCACGGCATTGTGTCGCTTGAAGCTGCGTCTTTGGCCATTGTAAGAACAGCCTGGATAGCCGCAATGCATTTTCTCCCTTGATGGAGGCACACGCACTGGTCCTGGGGCATTTCTCCCATCGCTGCTGGGCTCCATCTTCTCTGTCACACTCAGGATAACTAAACAACTGTCACAGCTCCGGCGTGACAATCCGCCACCTTCACGCCGACTTCGCGATCGAGCAATGGGCGATTTCAATGGAAAAGACGTCGGCGTGACAGAATCCGCCGGGAAATTGCAGCACCCCGAATGCTTAGAACTCTGGCGCAGATATGACGAGTACGCAATCTGCTTTGTGCATAGGACCAATCAACAGAGAAAATTAAGGATATATGACGTCACGCGCTATTCCACATTTGGGAACAGAAACACACTAATTTGCTGCCAAAGTTAGATAAATGATGTGCCCGTCTGCCGTACTGCCACATTCCAGATTGTCACGGTTTTCATTAGGTGACATTTTGTAATGGAGCCTGTGTGGCTGATAGTTGTCACGTTTCCACAATTTTTTCATCGTATCTGGCACATACCCAGGTCGGCGAGTTGGGAGGTTTTTGCACCTCTGAGTAGACCACCTGGCGGGCGCGCGCCTTCGTCCGCTCTTTGCCGAGGTGGCCGGCATGCAGAGACTTCAGCACCGACCTGCGGAGGGACGCTGGCACCACGACACGCCGTCCACACAGGACGAGTCCGTCGTCCACTGTGAGCCGATCGTGTGCGGGCCAGAACCTCCGCACGGACTCGGCGACGTCTGTCTTCGACGTCGCCTTCGATGTGAAGATACGATTATATGGCCAGCTTTGTATTCTTAGACACACCGCTTGTCTAGACAGCCCAACCTTGGACTTGGCAACAGACAGGGGTGAGTCGTTCCATGTGTGGAAGGAGACCTGGGAAGATTATGTGCTGCTCGTGGGCCTCAATGGGGCGCCACCGGACATTCAAGTGGCGGCGTTAAATAATTGCATGACGCCGGAGAGCCGTCGTGTTTTGAGGAATCTTGACCTCACAGACGCACAGCGACGTGATCCAGCTGCCGTTCTGGACGCAATTGAACGCTTCGCTGTTGGACAGATTAACGAGGTTATCGAACGGAAAAGGTTCGATGAGAAAGTTCAGGCAGAGGGGGAGGTCTTTGATGATTTTCTCACTTCCCTTCGTGAATTATCTCGTGGTTGCAACTTCTGTGACACATGCACTGGTTAGGGATAGAATTGTTATGGGTCTGAGATCCGCAGAGACGGTCAAACGTCTCTGCGCAGTGCCGAACTTGTCTCTGGCCCATGCCATCACTGTTTGCAGGGCTGAGGAGGCGGCTGCCCGAGGCGCCGCTGAGCTGCGGGCGGGCGGACGCCCGCAGGTGTCCGCATACCGGGTGCACAGCCGCGAGCGTAGCCGCGCCACCCGGGAGTGGCGCCCTGACGGCGACCGCAGCTGGTGTGCTGCTTGCGGCAGGCGCCGCCACGCTGCGGAGCAGTCGTGCCCTGCCCGTGGTCAGCGCTGCCGAAACTGTCAGCAGCCTCACCACTTCGCGGCCGTGTGCTCCAATCCCACCGCGCGACGGCCGGACGCGGCGCGCTGCCCGGGGCCTGTGGACCGCCGGGGGCGGTGGCCGGAGCCGCCGCGCCGCACGCAGGCGCCACTGCTGCGCAGAGGGAACTCGTCGCCTGACCAGGGCCGCTGGACTGAGGGACTCCAGTCACCGCGGAGTTATCCCCGCCGCCGAGAGGGCGTTTTCGGTCACCATCGCCTGGATACTCTCCACGCCAGCGGGACCAGCGCGACCGATTTTGGTCGTCTGATGACAGCAGAGACTACGGTCGGGATGAACACGGCTACCGGCCGAGCACGTCTGCCAACATCGCAGCCACGGTGGTGGAGAGCGCCCCCCGTGTCCGACTCGACGTCACCGCGCAGGACACCGTCTCCGTGTTGATGCTACCCGACACTGGCGCGGACATCTGTGTCGGAGGACTGGACTTCCTGGAAGAGCTGGGGGAGTATCCGGAGAATCTCCTTCCTGCCGAACAGCACCCACGCGCCGCCAACGGAGAGGTCATTACATCGGTGGGAATCCTACCCGTGTCGCTGACGCTCGGCGGGTTTAAGACCGCCGATGACATCCACATACTTCCGGACGTCAGCGGCCTTCTACTTTCCTGGAAAGCCACAAGACAGCTTCGGATCATTCCAGGAGGCTACCCGCGACAAATCAACGGACCACTGTCGGCAGATTCAACATCCTTCGCGTCGTCGCCGTCGTCGCGGACGACGGATGATCAATCGCCAGGCCTGTCCACGAGGAACCGAGGCGGCGGAGACGACGGACCGACGACGGTCGACCTGAGTGGCGCTGCTGATCTAGGTGGCGCTGTCAAGCTAGGTGACGCTGTCTCAGTGCCATCGCACAGTAGCGGTGGCAGGGGCGGCGACACCGGCAGGTGGCGCTCTCTCCCGGTCACCGTCGTCGGTCCGTCGTCTCCGCTGCCTCAGGTCCTCGTGGACAGGCCTGGCGATTGATCATCCGTCTTCCGCGACGACGGCGACGACGCGAAGGATGTTGAATCTGCCGACAGTGGTCCGTTGATTTGTCGCGGGTAGCCTCCTGGGATGATCCGAAGCTGTCTTGTGGCTTTCCAGGAGAGAAGAAGGCCGCTGACGTCCGGAAGTATGTGGATGTCATCGGCGGTCGTAAACCCGGCGAGCGTCAGCGACACGGATAGGATTCCCACCGATGTGATGACCTCTCCGTTGGCGGCGCGTGGGTGCTGTTCGGCAGGAAGGAGATTCTCCGGATACTCCCCCAGCTCTTCCAGGAAGTCCAGCCCTCCGACACAGATGTCCGCACCAGTGTCGGGTAGCGCCAGCACAGAGACGGTGTCCTGCGCGGTGACGTCGAGTCGGACACGGGGGGCGCTCTCCACCACCGTGGCTGCGATGATGGCAGACGTGCTCGGCCGGTAGCCGTGTTCATCCCGACCGTAGTCTCTGCTGTCATCAGACGACCGGAATCGGACGCGCTGGTCCCGCTGGCGTGGAGAGTATCCAGGCCATGGTGACCGAAAACGCCCTCTCGGCGGCGGGGATGAACTCCGCGGTTACTGGAGTCCCTCAGTTCAGCGGCCCTGGTCAGGCGACGACCTCCCTCTGCGCAGCAGTGGCGCTTGCGTGCGGCGCGGCGGCTCCGGCCACCGCCCCCGGCGGTCCACAGGCTCCGGGCAGCGCGCCGCGTCCGGCCGTCGCGCGGTGGGATTGGAGCACACGGCCGCGAAGTGGTGAGGCTGCTGACAGTTTCGGCAGCGCTGACCACGGGCAGGGCACGACTGCTCCGTAGCGTGGCGGCGCCTGCCGCAAGCAGCACACCAGCTGCAGTCGCCGTCAGGGCGCCACTCCCGGGTGGCGCGGCCTCGCTTGCGGCTGTGCACCCGGTATGCGGACACGTGCGGGCGTCCGCCCGCCCGCAGCTCAGCGGCGCCTCGGGCAGCCGCCTCCTCAGCCCTGCAAACAGTGATGGCATGGGCCAGAGACAAGTTCGGCACTGCGCAGAGACGTTTGACCGTCTCTGCGGATCTCAGACCCATAACAATTCTATCCCTAACCAGTGAATCACAGCATGTGTCACAGAAGTTGCAACCACGAGATAACTCACGAAGGGAAGTGAGAAAATCATCAAAGACCTCCCCCTCTGCCTGAACTTTCTCATCGAACCTTTTCCGTTCGATGACCTCGTTAATCTGTCCAACAGCGAAGCGTTCAATTGCGTCCAGAACGGCAGTCGGATCACGTCGCTGTGCGTCTGTGAGGTCAAGATTCCTCAAAACACGACGGCTCTCCGGCGTCATGCAATTCTTTAACGCCGCCACTTGAATGTCCGGTGGCGCCCCATTGAGGCACACGAGCAGCACATAATCTTCCCAGGTCTCCTTCCACACATGGAACGACTCACCCCTGTCTGTTGCCAAGTCCAAGTTGTCAGGTGCTCTCACTCGGCCCGCCCACGGCGCCGGAGCACGCGACACAACGGCTGCGGAACTTTCACTATCTTGTGACATGTTCTCGTCTCACTGCGTGGATTACTTATGCTTAAGTTAACTCGCAAAGTGCGCTTTCCCCGCACAAATCGGAAGCCGGCTGCGCCATGTGAAGATACGATTATATGGCCAGCTTTGCATTATTAGACACACCGCTTGTCTAGACAGCCCAACCGCGACTGACCCGCCAGCCCCGCCGGCCCCGCACCGAGCCAGCGACCGCTCGAGGGCAGGTCAGTAGAGGTGCAGTATTAACATTAGATCAAACACCAGCACACCCCACCACCCGATCAAGCAATTCCTGGCGTCCGGCAGAATTTAGAAGCGAAAGTTTTACGTGCCCCACATACCTGGACACGGTCCGCCCCGCCCTCTGGCGTCACATGACCTTGAGTGCGACCGCTGCCACCGGCCACAGGCCATCCCAGTCAGGGGCAAATAGCGAGCGCCGAAGTGACTCGAACCCGGGCTGCCACTACCGGGTGAGGTCAGAAGCCCAGCGCTCTCCCAACTGAGCTACAGGGGCGGAGCTACAGCTCTAGGTGCCCTTCTGCCATTTCTGGAGAACCACGCCTGCTAGAGCGCTACAATTTGATACACTGATGCATTAGCACGTACTATGGCCATTTCAACCTTTTTTTACCGAACCGGAGCCAAGACCTGCACGTGCATACGGTGCCCCCGGGGTGCATACGGTGCTCCACCATTGTGGCGGAACGAAGCATTCCAGAGTGCTGCACTTCGGTGGGCAGGTGCATCCACGCTCACAATGACTATTGACGGTGTTTTTGACAGAATTGGGGTCAACACCTGCACGTGCACAGGGTGCCCCCTCGGCATACTCCTCTGCCATTGCAACCGAACCACTCATTCAAGAACGCTGTAATTTGGTAGGCTGATGCATCGGAACGCACCGTGTCGATTTCAGGATATTTTGGCCGTGTTGGGGTCACGACTTACACGTGCACGCCGTGCGCCCTAGGTGCCCCCTCCCCCTCCACCATTGCGGAGAAACCAAAAAATATATTTGATGTATGTATATATGTATGGCTACGGTTTTGCTCCGGACCCTAACCCGATCACAAATATGGGTCCGCACTAGTACCAGTAAGGCGCCGTAGATGGCGATGAACGAGCGAGCGCGAAGGAAATGTATGGGGAGTTTCAACTCGATCAGGCATGTAGTTTCTGAGATACAAAAAAGGGTGCGCACGTGCGCACGTGCAGAGGCACCCACCTTTGACTTGTAGGAAAGTGGGGGCTGAGAGGTCCCTAACCACACACCAAATTTGAGCACAATCAACTCAGCCGTTCCAGAGATACAGAATAGGGGTGTGGACGTGCGCACGTGCAGAGGCCCCATCCCTGACTTGTGGTAAACTAGCGGATGAGAGGTCCCTAAGCACACACCAAATTTGAACACAATCGGCTCAGCCGTTCCTGAGATACAGAATAGGGGTGTACACGTGCGCACGTGCGGAGTCACCCCACCCTGAGTAGTGTAAAAGTGGCGGCTAAGGGGCCCCTAACCACACACGAAATTTGCACATAATCTGCCCAGCCGTTGCTGAGTTATTGCGAGAAAATACTTTTCAACACCCATCACGCGGCACGTGCCACGCGCAGTGGTAGTCACCCACATGAGCCGGCACTGGTCTTAAACAGGGTAGGTTAGATGGGGCTGCTAAGCATAGAAGTCCGCTTGTCAATCGGACGTGCGGTTTCAGAGATATGAGCTTCTTAAAAGCGTCGCCACGGGCCGGGTCGGGCCGCTTATAACCAGTAAGGCGCCGTATTGGCGATGAACGAGCGAGCGCGAAGGAAATGTATGGCGAATTTCAACTCCATTGAGCAAGTAGTTTCTGAGATACACAAAGGGTGCGCACGTGCGCACGTGCAGAGGTACTCCACCCATACCTTGTGGAAAAGAGGCGGCTTAGATGTCTCTACCCGCACACCAAATTTTAACAAAATCGGCTCATCCGTTCCTGAGATATGGAATACGAGTGTGCACGTGCGCACGTGCTGAGGCACCCTATCCCTAACTTGTGGGAAGGTGGCGGCTGAGGGAAGCCTAACGATACACCAAATTCGAACACAATCCGCTCAGCCGTTCCTGAGACATATAATAGGGGTGTGCACCTGCGCACGTGCAGAGGCACCCCACCCTTGACTTGTGGGAAAGTGGCGGCTGAGGGGTCCCTAACCACACCAAATTTGAACACAATCGGCTCAGCCGTTGCAGAGTATTTGCGAAAAAAACACTTTTCAACACCCCTCACGCGGCACGCGCCACGCGCAGTGGTAGTCACCCACATGAGTCAGCACCGGTCTCAAACAGGGTAGGTTGGATGGGGCTGCTCAGCAAAGAAGTCTGCTTGTCAATCAGACGAGTGGTTGCAGATATATGAGCTCAAAAGCGTCGCCACGGGCCGGGCCGGGCCGGGCCGGGCCATGCGGGGCCGCTCATATTCAGATTTTTCCCATACACCACGGAAGGACGAGCGAGCGGTTCGCGCATTGATTTTGTTATTGCTCATCTATCGTTGTATCGCAGCACCCGTTACTGTGCTATCCGGCCGTGATGACAAGACAGGCGACAATGTATTGATCGTTCATTACCATTAGAGCTCACCTACATAGTAACAAGGCTTACATAAGGCTTATCTAGACCATGACATGTAATTATGAGCTGTGCCGTTTTACATCACGTGTCTTCGTTACTATTGCATGATAAACCCTGCCAGGAAACACCGTGAAGTGCTTCACCAAATCATAAATTAACCGAATATGACGCTTGCGATGGATTAGCTATTTCATGAAGAAAACTGATTACCAAAAGTAATTAGACTGGGTCTCAAATGTCTTAACCCGCACCGTGCCGGGAGGGGGGGGGGGGGGCGTTTAGACGCCTCCTAAGGTTTTTCGAGTATAGCAAAAAACGGCGGCGCGCAGCAGTTTTTGGCACAGCTGTTGAAGCATCAATTGCCCACATATTGTAACCCAATTGACAATGGGTCATCTCAGGTCAGGTCACCAGATCAGGTCACGTGACCCCACCTCCAAAAAAAGTATGCGGTCGTCTCACAGCCACAGTTTTTGGCCGATCGGTTTCGTACTTACAGGATTTCATAAGGGCAATGGTACCTACAATTCTGTTATCTGGGATTTTCGATATCGGTGACCTAAGGTCTGGTCAATTTCGTGACCTCCCCATTCAATGGGGAAATAGTAAAATGCTTCCTATTCTGAGAATACGCATGACATCAGCCCAATTACTTCTGGACCATGTTATAATAGGCCATTCTTGAAGACTGAGGTGCAATTGCGGCTCAGTGGCTCCTACATGGTCAGCTGAGGTCATCCGAGGTCCCCAACACTTTTGTTTGTCAATACCTCTCGACAAAATTAAGATAGAGACGTGCAACTGGCACCAATGTGTTTGTCTCGTCGAGACACGTCTCCCAATGTGCAACATCACCTAATTGGGTCAACACTTGGCCTTGACCTGAGGTCAAACTTTTAAGTTGACCTAACCTGGTGATCATGAATATGATTTGAAGCGCCTTTACAATACAAACACGATGGCGACACAATTATTGCCGTATCTTTATTAGGTGACAATATATTTGTGAAAACTGTTTTGCTAAAAAATAGCTTTTTGACATTTGATGAGCTCTGGAGCCTAAACTATTGACCTTAGCTCAAATCTGAGGGCACCTTACCGATTGCATTTTTCAATAGCTATCCATTGTTTTTATTTTGTTCTTATCTATCATAGTTTGTGATATCTGGGATTTTCTGGAGCGAAGTCCTAAGACTGGAAAATTTGACCCTTGATGACATCTGGACATCAATATTGATCTGAAAGAAGAAAGAATACCTGAAATAATAATAATAAAAAAAATTGACGAGATTTCGAACGGTGCTTCCGGTTTTTGCCTACATTCTATAGGAGCCGAGTTAGAGGGGGCGGCTAAACACCCCCCCCCCCCGCACGGCGAAGGTGGCGTTGAGCACCGGCACGGCGCGGGTTAACGCCGCCTTCAAATATACTACACATGACAAATTAATCGAACAACTATTGAAAGAACGTGGATTTCGGCTGCTTTCGCCAGTGGTCAGGAAAGCGCATTTATGTTTTTACAAAAGCCTCATTTAGCTACGCTTGGTAAATTTTCCGGATCATTGGTGACGAGACGAGTTTTATTAATATAAGATGATACAACAAAAATAGGAGTATGTCAAAATTCTTCACAAGCCATATTCACTTTAATGGTTGGTAATTTTCCAGTTTTCTTCTCTATCATTATCACACGTGGTATGACGTGCAATACAATATGGAAACAATTATTTACAATTACATATGTATATTTCACTTCAATTCTTAACATGTTACAGGGGCAGCAATTAAAATTGTAATTGACTCAAGCATTACAACGTGCTATTTCCAGAATATTTGTCTGTCCCAAAATTGTATTTTTTTTAACAAAATGTACATGCTTTTTAGAAGGCCTATAAAGTTTCAACTTTGTGTTTTGTATGTTTTTATGTTTTTATTTCTTAATATTTTGAAACAAGTTTCGATGGATGCTTGAATAATGTATTTTTGGGTCATGACTTCACCAAACATAACTTTTTCCGTGAACTCTAACAAATATATGTTTGCTATTACGTTTTAAGACATCACAGCCGTTACGGCCTGATATGCTGTCAGCGCATATAACACTGACATGGCCCTTATTCGCTTCATCACTGTGAAGACCCGTGACGAACGCTGGTGCAGAGTTTCCCATTTAGTTGTGGCCATTGCCCACCGACTTTTTTGGCCCCACCAACTTTGTGTTTGGCCATACCAATGTCGGATATATTTGAAGGCATTATAATGTTAAAGTAGGTAATGTAGGTATGGCCAACTATGTCGGCCATACCTACATAGTTGGACAAGCAGGACGTGTTTTTGAGGCTTCTCTAAACAGATCGAGTTTTTTCTCACGGAGAAATTATTTGCCACTTATTTACATACCAGAAGATATACAAGATCAGGAATACATTGTTTTGCTATGTTTTATTGAGTCACTTACTCTGGGTAAGATGCAATATGTATTTATATTTTCATCATTTTCATCATTTTTAGCATTCTGAAGTGAAGTTTCACGCAAGCGACCTCAGATTTGCTCGCTCGAATTTTCATGTCACACGGCAAAAAAACACTATAATTACACAATACATTCTGCAGGAATAAATACAGTGATACAAACACCATAAAGAAACCCCAAGAAAACAACAACGAAGCGAATAGTTTGAGGCAGTATGACGAAGAGCAATGCTGAAAATTAAACAGCAATTTTCGATTATTAAGTCAGAAACGATTAGCCAACACAGAACGAACGAAACGAAACAATACTTGCATCTTCATTGTGTTTCTATTGACTGTTTATATGTACTTTTGCTGTTGCACATAACTTTTTACTCCCACTGCTATCCTTCCCCGCTCTAATGTAGTTCGCTGTGCACGGCGCCCAAATGGCTGACGCCCCGCCCTGCACCGTCCTGATCCTTCTATCGACCCTCTTGCCTCCTCCACCCGATCACGTCATGTAACATCGCCACGGGCACGTAATAGCCACTAGTACTGTGCCACCTCACGTAACATCGCCACGGGCACGTAATAGCCACTAGAGCTGATAGAAGAGAAGATAGAGAAGAAGAAAGAAGAGAAGATAGAAGAAAAGAGAGATGGTTGGATAACTGTACAGGATAAGAATAGACAGCACATCCAGGGTAGCAAGAGGCATCGCAGTCCCGGGGAGCAGGAGCATTGTGTTGCCCTATCGAACAGGTTCAGTGTCCTGGAGCCTGCCGAGGAACCTGAGAAGGAGAAGATTAGATATTTGATGATCGGTGATTCGCGGGTGAGGCCCCTTGGGAGAGTGTTTTGTGGGAGGGAGGACAGGTGTGCCGTCAAACCAGGAGTAAAAGTGTCCGAACTTGGCCCTATTATCCAGGACGAACTACGTGCGTGCGATCCCGAAACGATCATCGTGCAAGTGGGGGTTAATGACGTTGGACCGAGGCGCAGCGTAAAGCTTGTACAGGAATATAGGCAACTGCTGCAGACGCTGAAGGAGGCTAGGAAGACTATCGTCATCACTGGCATCCTCCCTCGAGTTGCAGTCGGCCCGGAGTGGTACTCCAGAGCCCTGTCAGCAAACCACTCTGTGAGTAAACTATGCTCGGCTATGGGGTTTGAGTTTGTCGACCTGTGGGATAAGTTTTATGGCAGCGACGTGTATTACATGAGGGATGGTTTGCATTTATAGGATGAAGGGGCGGCAGTACTGCGGGCTGCATACGCAAGGGTGATTCCGGGAAACTAGTTGGGAGGGGGGGGGGGGGGGTCAGAAGACACAGGTAAAAGGGCATCGAGAAGTAGGCAATGGTGAAGGTTCAACTGATAAGGGGACGCATCAAAGTTATCATACCTGTAGCAGTAGTAGCAGTGGTAGAGAGCTACCTAAATGTAATATTGGATGTATAATGTTAAATGCACAGAACATTAGATCAAAATTTGATGAGTTCAGATGCTATGTTGGTATTCAAAAACCGGATATTATTTGTGTAACAGAAACATGGGTTTTAGGCAACTTTTTGAAGAGGAACTTTGTATGCATCAGTTTGTCACTGAACCAACTAGATTGTGTTCAATTCTTGACCTAGTCTTCTCTGACAACAGAAAACTAGTGAGTGATGTAACCATCGGTGAGGGACTTTGTAAAAGCGATCATAGTATAGTAAACTTTAATATCTCATCTAATGTTAAGCTCAAAGATAATCTCCTTCTGGTTCCAAATTTTAATCAAGCAGACTTTGACAAATTGAGAAATGAACTTGCCCAGATCGATTGGAACAGTGAGTTTGAAAGATTAGATACATGTGAATCCTGGAATTCTTTTAAGACTATATTGAAAGCAGTTCAGAGTAGACACATACCATTTAAGTATAAACGTAGTAGAAAAAACGATAGACCTCCCTGGCTTACACCAGAAGTTAGAAATGCCATCAAAACGAAAAGAGCTGCATTTAAGAAAATGAAGGGATCACCAATTGAGTCAAATAAGAGAAGTTACCAAAAAAGTAGGGACGAGGTAAAGAGAAGAGTCAGGGCAGCAAAAAGAGCAAAGGAAATAGACTTGGCAAAGAACTGCATTGCCGACAGCAAGATATTTTTTAGTTTTTTAAAATGAATAACGTTTCAAAAAGTATTTGTCCACTTAAAGTAAATGATATGTTGGTAAGTAAAGATAACGAAATGGTAGAATTGTTGAGTAATCAGTTCAGTTCCGTTTTTACAATCGAAGACCAAAGTGGTATCGCATTACTTCATCCTCCGCCAGTAACTGAGGATACTTTGGGAGAGCTGGGCAATATAAGTAGTGAATTAGTTACTGCATATTTAAAAAAGATCAAACTTAATAAGGCGGAGGGACCAGATACTATATATGCAAGGGTTTTAAAAGAATGTGGAAGAGAGATATCTGTTCCATTGGCTATAATATTTTCCAGATCACTAAAAGAAACAAATATTCCACTTGACTGGAAGAGTGCAAACGTAGTTCCTATATTTAAAAAGGGGGATAAAAGTAAGGTAGAAAATTATAGACCTGTCAGTCTTACCTCCTTAGTTTGCAAAGTATTGGAATCAATCATTAAAGATAAAATAGTAGAATATTTGGATGAATATAATATCATTAGGGAAAATCAGCATGGCTTCAGGAAGGGTTATTCGTGCTTGACCAACCTTCTGCAGTTTTTGGATGTGGCAACCGATAGTTTTGATAGGGGTGAACAGCTTGATGTAGCGTATCTTGATTTTAGTAAAGCTTTTGATAAGGTTCCCCATAAAATATTAGGATTACAACTGAAAAGCCACGGAATAAGCGGCAAGGCGCTTGATTGGATCGAGTTTTGGCTCTCAGGACGGCGGCAAAGAGTTTTACTAAATGGGGTCAAATCTGAATGGAGAGATGTGCGTAGTGGGGTGCCTCAAGGCTCAGTTTTAGGCCCATTGTTATTTTTAATATTCATTAATACAATCGAGAATGGTGTAGACAGTAAAGTGTTAAAATTTGCTGACGATCTTAAAGTTCTCAGGGTTATTAGGAGAGAAAACGACCAGGATCTTTTCCAGTCGGATCTGGATAGGTTGGTTGAATGGTCAGAAACATGGCAAATGGAATTTAATATTAACAAATGTAAAGTTATGCATGTAGGCCGAGTAAAAAGAAGAACTTCGTACAAAATGGGGGGACAGGAGATGTCACAGATGGTAATGGAAAGGGACCTAGGGGTAATAGTTAACAGTAAGCTGTCTGCATCTGACCAGGTAACCAAAGCTAGAAAACAGGCGCTAAGGATGCTTGGTGCCATTTACAGGAATGTTTCTTATAAAAGTGCTGAGGTGATAACTAAACTGTATTGTGCATTTGTTAGACCACATTTAGAGTACTGTGTTCAAGCTTGGTCTCCAACGTATGAGAAAGATTGTTGGTTACTAGAAAGGGTACAAACACGGGCAACGAAAATGGTTAACGGTATTAGTAATTTAGAATATGAGGATAGGCTTAAAACATTGGATATGTTCTCACTTAAATACAGAAGATTGAGGGGGATCTCATTGAAGTTTTTAAGTTTGTAAATGGTCAACAGATTGGGTATTTAAAGAACATGTTTGATTTTGATAGAGAGAAAAGAGGGCGATGCCATCAGTATAAACTTATTGTTAAACAAAGCAGGACTAGATTAAGACAGTCGTTTTTCAGTAGAAGGGCTGTGAGCCATTGGAACAATTTACCAGGTGATGTAATCAGTGCAGCAAATTAGTTTCTTTCAAAGCTGGGCTCGACAAATATTTTGCGGGAAAGGGTTTTGTTTATAAATATTCCTGGGATTAGTCTTAGTTATAGTGATACACATATGTGAATATACATAAGAACATAACTAATTGAAATAGGTTGCTTACAAGAAAGGGATTATTTTGAGAAGGAAGATTGTGTATGTGTGGGACTAGTGTAATTACAACGTTTGTATGGATTGAATGTCTTGTAGATTGCTAAATTCTGAGGTTCGTGTGTGCAGGACGATGTATATGTTAACGATGTATATGTACTGGATGTTAAATTCTGAAAATGGTTAGTGTGTATTACATGATATGGTGCCCTGCGAGGCAATGTATGTGGCCGTTCATGTCCGTTGTCACATATGTGCCGTTCACGTCCATGTGTGCCGTACAACCCAGGACGGGCCCATGAGGCTCTTTGTTGTACTGGAAATTTATGTCTTTATGTCTTTATGTCTATTGTGCCACCTCACGTAACATCGCCACGGGTACGTAATAGCCACTAGTACTGTGCCACCTCACGTAACATCGCCACGGGCACGTAATATCCACTAGTACTGTGCCACCTCACGTAACATCGCCACGGGCACGTAATAGCCACTAGTACTGTGCCACCTCACGTAACATCGCCACGGGCACGTAATAGCCACTAGTACTGTGCCACCTCACGTAACATCGCCACGGGCACGTAATGGCCACTAGTACTGTGCAACCTCACGTAACATCGATGCGGGCACGTAATAGCCACTAGTACTGTGTCACCTCACGTAACATCGCCACGGGCACGTAATAGCCACTAGTACTGTACGTCACATCATGTGCAGTGTACGAGAGAGTGGATGTGACGGCACGTCTTAATAAATAAAGAAGTTCCGTTTCAGTTATGACTGAATAATATAATTAATATTAGTAAAATACTCGCATCTAGTTCGAAAAATGTGATTTTTCGGCTATAGCACCCCATTTTCCCCACAAACATCTCCGGAAAAGCTCCAGATGTGATGCAGATAAGTATAATCACTGAACTCTATAATATGGAACGCGCATTGGCCGGAAGACTGGTCTAATGCCGGCCGCCATCTTGCCGGTACCAAAAAGTCGGCCGGGCGCGCGGCCGCCCGTGTTAAAGGATAGGGAGACGAGTATCCCGGCTGACATTTAACATTATATTGAGCGAACTGCTAGTGTTAGCGCAATACCACTACCACTACAACGTTGCCAATTGAATGGAGAATGATCCAAGTTGTTCATATTTTTCGTTTTTTTCCCGGAAAAAATATAAACACCTAGAATCATTCTCCATTCAATTTGGAACGTTGTATAGTGGTAGGCATATTGCGCTACCACAATTAGTTCGCTCAATATTTTGTAAATGTCAGCCGGGGTACCTGCCTCCCATCCTTTAACCCGCAACTTACTAGGAGGGGGGGGGGGGGGTGCCCCCTCCCTCCCGTTATTTTGCAATAACTCCCAAACCAACACAGTATCATCACTAATCTGGCAGCAACTTCTCTCACATCAATTCTACACATGCCGACTAAAGGACAAAGTTGAGGTTATGATAGATCAACCGGAAATGACGTCAGAGTGACGTCATGTTCTTCGGTTTTTGTTGACAAATATTGGTTTACGGAAAACGATGTTAAAGATACAATGCTAAAGATAAATTAAATTGTCTTAAATCAAATTAATGACAATAGACCGGTCAATCAAACTGCTATCTCGGACTTTTGAGTTTGGTTTTAATTAAAAAATTTAAGATATCCAACTACATTTTTTTTGTTTTGACAAAATTTTAAATAAAAAATCAGAATTATCCAAACACCGGATTATGTGTTATTGAGACGTGTTCGGTGAATATGTGTACCAAATTTGAAGTCGATATCTTCAAACATGACTGACTATGACCTTTAAATGACAAAAATCGACCACCTCTCACAGCATTATTATGCATAGAAAATGCATTTCCCTTTTTGCTTTTTACTCTATTTATATAGAACAAACGATGTTTTGAGGTCATTTTTCACGTTCCAGACGAAAAACAAACCCATACACATGTGTTACAACGCGTAATGACCGTAATCTGCAATTTGACCTCTTATCTCGGATGACCTTGACCTGACCCAAGGTCATAAACAGCTTATAATGGTACTTAGAAGTGTCAGACACACGAATCATACCGATTTATCGATTTCTTATGCGTTTAATATCGCAATTTTGCGCGACAATTCTATCCATCGAGACCTTTTGATACGGTCAAACATTTTGTACTTGACCTGACCTGTGACGTCATCGGTGACCCCGAGGTCAACAATATTATGTTTCCCTCGATCAATTTTACAGGGCTATCGAATGCCGTTTGAAATTTCACAATCAGTCCAGTAGTTCCGGAGACCCGAGGGAGGGGGGGGGGGGGCTGGGGCAAAAAATAGCCCCCCGCCCCCCGTAAGTCGCGTTATGAAATATACCCCAGTAACTCGCGGGTTAACACGGGCGGCCGCGCGCCCGGACGCCTTTTTGGCACCGGCAAGATGTCGGCCGGCATTAGACAGCCCGTACGGTAGGGGTCCACGGCTAGTGCTTCCCTGTGGGTATAATGCCATGTTTTCCGGCTCTGCCTTTCATTACAATGTTACGTTGACTGTGCCGCCTGGCCAAATTGCATTGCGGGATTGCGGGATACTGTGGCTTGGCTGGTCGCGACTCCACCATTCGTTTCTGGGGCAATCTCTGCATCAATCTCTGTTTTGGAATGTCGGCAATCTCTATTGCCCAATATGAATATCTTCATCATTACTGGTCCTAGCTTTGGTGATAAGTGTTTAAGTAGTATCTCATTGAAGTCCACTTTGACACTTCTTTGTCTATTCTGAAGACATTCGTATCTAAGACATCCAGCAACTCAATTCCGTCCACATATAAGGCAAATACACGCCAAACGAGAAATTCCCGGCATCGCCAACGTAGGGTGTCAATTTGCTGCGTTGCTAGGGTCTGCCCTGATTTCCTACCGATCTGCCCAACTCTTATGATCGTACATTAGCGGTATTTGCGGCGTGGACTCACCCTTCTGATCGTATTAGCAGCGCGGTCTCAGCTGGCTCATCATTCCCATTAGAGGTCACATTAGCGGTATTTGCGGCGTGGACTCACCCTTCTGATCGTATTAGCAGCGCGGTCTCAGCTGGCTCATCATTCCCATTAGAGGTCACATTAGCGGTATTTGCGGCGTGGACTCACCCTTCTGATCGTATTAGCAGCGCGGTCTCAGCTGGCTCATCATTCCCATTAGAGGTCACATTAGCGGTATTTGCGGCGTGGACTCACCCTTCTGATCGTATTAGCAGCGCGGTCTCAGCTGGCTCATCATTCCCATTAGAGGTCACATTAGCGGTATTTGCGGCGTGGACTCACCCTTCTGATCGTATTAGCAGCGCGGTCTCAGCTGGCTCATCATTCCCCACCTGACGACCCTAGGTTTCCGAACTATTGGCTCATGGGACACAATCTTTGCCGAATGATTTGCTCACGCGACACAATCTTTGCCGAATGATTTGCTCATGGGACACAATCTTTCCCAAACTATTTTCTCATGGGACACAATCCTTCCCGAATGATTTGCTCATGGGACACAATCTTTGCCGAATGATTTGCTCATGGGACACAATCTTTCCCGAATGATTTGCTCATGGGACACAATCTTTGCCGAATGATTTGCTCACGCGACACAATCTTTCCCGAATGATTTGCTCATGGGACACAATCTTTGCCGAATGATTTGCTCATGGGACACAATCTTTGCCGAATGATTTGCTCATGGGACACAATCTTTCCCGAATGATTTGCTCATGGGACACAATCTTTGCCGAATGATTTGCTCACGCGACACAATCTTTCCCGAATGATTTGCTCACGGGACACAACTTTGCCGAATGATTTGCTCACGCGACACAATCTTTCCCGAATGATTTGCTCATGGGACACAATCTTTGTCGAATGATTTGCTCATGCGACACAATCTTTGCCGAATGATTTGCTCACGCGACACAATCTTTCCCGAATGATTTGCTCACGTGACACAATCTTTGCCGAATGATTTGTTCACGCGACACAATCTTTGCCGAATGATTTGCTCACGCGACATAATCTTTGCCGAATGATTTGCTCATGGGACACAATCTTTCCCGAATGATTGGCCCGGGCAGCCAATGTCGGTCAATATTGTGCAATTGCGGCCACTGCAGGTCGTCAGCGACCAGGCCGCTGTTTGGGGCCGCTGTTTTTGGCCGCTGTTTGGGACCGCTGTTTGGGACTGCTGTTTGGGACCGACGTTTTTGGTCTCTGTTCCTTGTATTTAAGTGGGTGTGCCCATTCATTAACGCCGACCACCGACACTGGGCCGGATGGCGTATCTGCCCGGTGTGGGTGTCGTGGCCGGTGTGAGTGTGAGTGTCTGTCCGGTGTGAGTGTCGTGGCCGGTGTGAGTGTGAGTGTCGCGACAAGATTGTGCGAGCGTATAATTTAGTGGCTCTGTGCCCGCGGATTTGGAAGCGCGTATGTAGACGCGAACTGCGCAGATGTGACACGTGGACTAGAAACGTTTTGCTTTCTTCTAATGCATTTTTCTGGGCATTTCAGGCCATGCGCTGCTGGGTTTTGTTTAGATTAGACATGTGGCGCACAAGTTACCCCAAGCTGGGCCAGTCATGTTAAAGTATAGTAAGGGTGCCTTTTCCAGTTTTGTTTTAGATCCAGTAATACCCAATTATCATTCAGCCTTATTCGAGAAACATTTGGTATGTGTTTGCTATTTTGTGCTGATGAAATGAACCCGATGTGGTGATGACGTAACGTGATAGCACATGTAGCCTTGTGATATTGTTGCATTATCCCTAAACACCTGATCTTGTAGTAAAGTTACATTATGTTACATAGCAAATGTGATATTCTAGGAAGGATTATAGCCAATGTGATATTCTAGTGTGGATTATAGCGAATGTGATTTTCTAGTTGCCCCACTGGTATGCTTACACCAATTATCATTACTCAGGAACCATTTGTCTAGACGAGAAGGTTCGGTATGCGGTGTGATAACACCGAATTGTTGTTTCTCAGGAACTACTTTAACTCTTGGAGATCTCGCCAATCTCTTGCTGCAAGGAGAGGCCTGATCCTGTCCCTCCCAGTTTGTTTATCTTGATTCCTCCCAGTACCATTGTGTTGTCCAACTCCACAAGAATTTATGTACTGGCATGATGCGCTAAATGACACAGCTCAAATACACGGTGTATGAAAGAAACTTTAGTGCGTTTCCGAACAAAGAAGAGGCTGGTGATGCCAGGGAGTGTCTGCCGGATGTGACTGTGAGTGTCTGCCCGGTGTGAGTGTCGTGGCCGGTGTGAGTGTGAGTGTCTGCCCAGTGGGAGTGTGAGTGTCTGCCCGGTGTGAGTGTGAGTGTCTGCCCAGTGTGAATGTGAGTGCCTGCCCGGTGTGAGTGTGAGTGTCTGCCCGGTGTGAGTGTGAGTGTGAGTGTCTGCCCGGTGTGAGTGTGAGTGTCTGCCCGGTGTGAGTGTGAGTGTCTGCCCGGTGTGAGTGTGAGTGTCTGCCCAGTGTGAATGTGAGTGTCTGCCCGGTGTGAGTGTGAGTGTCTGCCCGGTGTGAGTGTGAGTGTCTGCCCGGTGTGAGTGTGAGTGACTGCCCAGTGTGAGTGTGAGTGTCTGCCCGGTGTGAGTGTGAGTGTCTGCCCGGTGTGAGTGTGAGTGTCTGCCCGGTGTGAGTGTGAGTGTCTGCCCGGTGTGAGTGTGAGTGTCTGCCCGGTGTGAGTGTGAGTGTCTGCCCGGTGTGAGTGTGAGTGTCTGCCCGGTGTGAGTGTGAGTGTCTGCCTGGTGTGAGTGTCGTGGCCGGTGTGAGTGTGAGTGTCTGCCCGGTGTGAGTGTGAGTGTCTGCCCGGTGTGAGTGTGAGTGTCTGCCCGGTGTGAGTGTGAGTGTCTGCCCGGTGTGAGTGTGAGTGTCTGCCTGGTGTGAGTGTCGTGACCGGTGTGAGTGTGAGTGTCTGCCCGGTGTGAGTGCGAGTGTCTTCCCGGTGTGAGTGTGAGTGTCTGCCCGGTGTGAGTGTGAGTGTCTGCCTGGTGTGAGTGTCGTGGCCGGTGTGAGTGTGAGTGTCTGCCCGGTGTGAGTGTCGTGGCCGGTGTGAGTGTGAGTGTCTGCCCAGTGTGAGTGTCGTGGCCGGTGTGAGTGTGAGTGTCTGCCCGGTGTGAGTGTCGTGGCCGGTGTGAGTGTCGTGGCCGGTGTGAGTGTCGTGGCCGGTGTGAGTGTCGTGGCCTGTGTGAGTGTGAGTGTCTGCCCGGTATGAGTGTCGTGGCAGGTGTGAGTGTCGTGGCCGGTGTGAGTGTAAGTGTCTGCCCGGTGTGAGTGTGAGTGTCTGGCCGGTGTGAGTGTGAGTGTCTGCCCGGTGTGAGTGTCTGCCCGGTGTGAGTGTGAGTGTCTGCCCGGTGTGAGTGTGAGTGTCTGCCCGGTGTGAGTGTGAGTGTCGTGGCCGGTGTGAGTGTGAGTGTCTGCCCGGTGTGAGTGTCGTGGCCGGTGTGAGTGTGAGTGTCTACCCGATGTGAGTGTGAGTGTCTGCCCGGTGTGAGTGTCGTGGCCGGTGTGAGTGTGAGTGTCTGCCCGGTGTGAGTGTCGTGGCCGGTGTGAGTGTGAGTGTCTGCCCGGTGTGAGTGTGAGTGTCTGCCCGGTGTGAGTGTAGTGGACGGTGTGAGTGTGAGTGTCTGCCCGGTGTGAGTGTGAGTGTCTGCCCGGTGTGAGTGTCTGCCCGGTGTGAGTGTAGTGGCCGGTGTGAGTGTGAGTGTCTGCCCGGTGTGAGTGTCGTGGCCGGTGTGAGTGTGAGCGTCTGCCCGGTGTGAGTGTGAGTGTCTGCCCGGTGTGAGTGTGAGTGTCTGCCCGGTGTGAGTGTCGTGGCCGGTGTGAGTGTGAGTGTCTGCCCGGTGTGAGTGTTTGCCCGGTGTGAGTGTGAGTGTCTTCCCGGTGTGAGTGTGAGTGTCTGGCCGGTGTGAGTGTCTGCCCGGTGTGAGTGTGAGTGTCTGCCCGGTGTGAGTGTCGTGGCCGGTGTGAGTGTGAGTGTCTGTCCGGTGTGAGTGTGAGTGTCTGCCCGGTGTGAGTGTAGTGGCCGGGATCGGTGGTCGATGACGTGTGATATCCACCCGCGGCTAGCTGGGTGACTAGCCGAGCTACGTTCACAGCCGACGGGGTGTGGTGGTCACATCATCCGCTGGTCTGGTGTCGTGTGGTTACATCATCAGCTGGTCTGGTGTCGTGTGGCCACATCATCAGCTGGTCTGGTGTCATGTGGCCACAGCATCAGCTGGTCTGGTGTTGTGTGGCCACATCATCAGCTTGTCTGGTGTTGTGTGGCCACATCATCAGCTGGTCTGGTGTCATGTGGCCACATCATCGTCCATCAGATGGTCTGGTGTCATGTGGCCACATCATCAGCTGGTCTGGTGTCGTGTGGCTACATCATCAGCTGGTCTGGTGTCATGTGGCCACATCATCAGCTGGTCTGGTGTCGTGTGGCCACATCATCAGCTGGTCTGGTGTCGTGTGGTCACATCATCAGATGGTCTGGTGTCATGTGGTCACATCATCAGCTGGTCTGGAGTCGTGTGGCTACATCATCAGCTGGTCTGGTGTCATGTGGCCACATCATCAGCTGGTCTGGTGTCATGTGGACACATCATCAGCTGGTCTGGTGTCATGTGACCACATCATCAGCTGGTCTGGTGTCGTGTGGCTACATCATCAGCTGGTCTGGTGTCGTGTGGTTACATCATCAGCTGGTCTGGTGTCGTGTGGCCACATCATCAGCTGGTCTGGTGTCGTGTGGTCACATCATCAGCTGGTCTGGTGTCGTGTGGCCACATCATCAGCTGGTCTGGTGTCGTGTGGTCACATCATCAGATGGTCTGGTGTCATGTGGTCACATCATCAGCTGGTCTGGTGTCGTGTGGTCACATCATCAGCTGGTCTGGTGTCATGTGGCCACAGCATCAGCTGGTCTGGTGTTGTGTGGCCACATCATCAGCTTGTCTGGTGTTGTGTGGCCACATCATCAGCTGGTCTGGTGTTGTGTGGTCACATCATCAGCTGGTCTGGTGTCATGCGACCACATCATCAGCTGGTCTGGTGTCATGTGGCCACATCATCAGCTGGTCTGGTGTCGTGTGGTTACATCATCAGCTGGTCTGGTGTCGTGTGGGCACATCATCAGCTGGTCTGGTGTCGTGTGGTCACATCATCAGCTGGGCTGGTGCCATGTGGCCACATCATCAGCTGGTCTGGTGTCGTGTGGCCACATCATCAGCTGGTCTGGTGTCGTGTGGTCACATCATCAGATGGTCTGGTGTCATGTGGTCACATCATCAGCTGGTCTGGTGTCGTGTGGTCACATCATCAGCTGGTCTGGTGTCATGTGGCCACAGCATCAGCTGGTCTGGTGTCGTGTGGTTACATCATCAGCTGGTCTGGTGTCGTGTGGGCACATCATCAGCTGGTCTGGTGTCGTGTGGTCACATCATCAGCTGGGCTGGTGCCATGTGGCCACATCATCAGCTGGTCTGGTGTTGTGTGGCCACATCATCAGCTAGTCTGGTGTCGTGTGGCCACATCATCGTCCATCAGCTGGTCTGGTGTCATGTGGCCACATCATCAGCTGGTCTGGTGTCGTGTGGCCACAGCATCAGCTGGTCTGGTGTTGTGTGGCCACAGCATCAGCTGGTCTGGTGTCGTGTGGCCGCGGCTCGGCCGTTGATTAAATTAGCCGCCGCACCGCGATTCCATTTGCTGCGTCGTAATGAAGATCCGGACGCCACAGCAGCGCCGCTGTTCGATCAGCCACGACCACCGGTCCGACCCGGTCTGATACGACTGTTACTGTACGAACTCAACTGGTCCGGGGGGGGGGGGGCGCAGCTGATGGGAGCCGCTGTCGGCAGAAGGCTTCAGCTGCTGGGAGTCGTTCTGTTCTGCTCGCCAACTCTGCATATGACCTTTCAAAGGGAGCGTGTGAAGAGCCTGATTGCTCTGGACGCACACCGAGTTCAAAGGAGGCGACCAGCGTGGATCGCCCTGCCGACTGATGCTAGACGGACTTTGGAACCACAATCCGCTAAAGCAATTCGATGCTTTGATTTCAGTGTCACTTGCGGACCAATATAGGGGTGATCTATACAATGCACTTTTCCGAAAATAAAAAAAAACACTCAGAACCTGTTCCACGGACCTTAAAAAGATACTTGGAACACCGCTTTTCCTTTCCACAAAAAACTACCACCTCGAAAAAATGAAACCTTGCAAAAATGCATTAATATCAATGGCAGGACGCCACAAAGTGGTCGTTCGCCCTTCTATTTATTCTCCATAACTTCTAATCCGCTTCAGTGACATCGATCAAGTTTGGTAGGCTGGTGAACGATTCATTGAAACATTTTGACACCAGACAAAACAATCCAGGTCAGGTCAGGTCACCGAGTTATAACGTCATAACCAAAAGTCTGCGCAACGGTTTTTGAGCTGATGGATGCCCTCGTGCTACTTTATTCATTATTATCATCACTTGACGTTAGCAATGGATCATGACGGTTATCAGTGGCGAATCTAGAAGGGAGGGGGGAATGCCCCACCCCCCTTGAGCCTCGACGGGGCCCAATAACCCGAAGGGCCCCATAGCCGATCGAAATGACTCGTAACGAATTTCATCCCGTTTTCAAACAAATCGCAAGTAAATTTACCCACTCTGAACTCCAGAGGGCCCATTCTGGCCTCCAGAGAGCCCACTCGTCTCCGTAGGGCCACTTTGGCCTCCAGAGGGCCCACTCTGACCGCCAGAGGGTCCATTCTGACCGCCAGAGGGCCCATTTTGACTTGAAGAGGGCCCATTCTGGTTTGTAGAGACCCATTTTACCATGTGTAAGGCATATTTTGAACTAAAAGGGTCCATACGGGCCTACATTTGTCTTCAAGGTTAAAAGGTCCACCAAGGCTTGAGGGGCCCACTAAGGCCTGAGGGGCCCCGCCATGGCCTGGGGGCCCACTTTGCTACGTGGTCCCCTCCTTGACTGAATCCTGGATCCACCACTGAAGGTCATTATCGGTTTTGAGTCAGATACGACATGGCCCAGGAAGTCAGAATGGGCCCTCAGGAGGTCAGAACTGTCCCACTGGATGCCAGAGTGGGCCCTCTGAAAGGCAAATAGTGGTCCTCTGAAAAGCAGAGAGAGGCCATATGGAAGCCAGATGGACCCTCTGAAAGGCAGAGGGACCTCTGGAGGCAAGAGCAGGTCCTCTGCTCGCGTCTTTTAGGCAAAGACTCTCGCGTCTTTTAGGCATGCACTGTGTAATCATTTAGCTGGGACTGGATGAATATGTGCGTACGTGCGTGTGTGTGTGTGCGTGTTGTGTGTATGGATGTATGCTTTTTTATATTTTGCTGTATGAATGCTGCTTACGAGTGCCTTTTTAACATGTCTCACCTTTTAACGTTATCGACTCGACACTCGGAATAGCCATTTTATGTTGGAGAGTGTTTTAAATGTCAATACATACATACATACATACATACTCTGGAGGTCAGAGTAGGCCCTCTGGAGGCCAGAGTGGGCCTCATGGAGGAAGGAGTGGGCCTCATGGATGTCATATGGGTTCCCTGGAACCTATGGGGCCCTTCGCTAGTCTGGGAGTGCCCAGACTCTGGTCTGAGGCCCTCTCAGACCCTGGCTTGGAACTCCTCAGGATGGGACCAGGGGCCATCTTACCTGGGCTAGGGCTCTCAGACCAGAGTCTGGGCACTCCCAGACCAGCCAAGGGCTCCTTAGGTTTCAGAGGACCCATCTGGCCTCCATGAGGCCCACTCTGGCCTCCAGAGGGCCTACTCTGACATTCAGGGGACCCGCTCTGGCCTCCAGAGGGCTCATATGGTTTCCAGAGGGTTTTCTGCCTTTCAGAGGGCCCATATGGCTTCCAGATGACCCTCTGTGCTTTTCGGAGGACCACTATTTGCCTTCCTCTCCTTCCAGAGGGCCCACTCTGGCATCCAGTGGGACATTTCTGACCTCCTGAAGGCCCATTCTGACTTCCTGAGCCATGCTGTATCTGGCTCAAAGCAGTTATTTAATGACCGTCAGTGGTGGATCCAGGATTCAGTCAAGGAGGGGACCACGTAGCAAAGTGGGCCCCATGTCTTGGTGGCTCCATCAGGCCTTAGTGGGCCCCCGCAAGCCTTGGTGGGCCCTTTTGACATTGCAGACAAATGTAGGCCAGCATGGACTCTTTTAGTTTAAAATATGCCTTTCACATGCTAAAATGGGCCTCTTCAAACCAGAATGGGCCCTCTTCAAGTCAGAATGGGCCGTCTGTCAGTCAGCGTGGGCCCTCTTAGGGCAAAGTGGCCCCCTACGGAGACCAGAGTTGGCTCTCTGGAAGCCAGAATGGGCCCTCTGGAGTTCAGAGTGGGCAAATTTACTTGCAATTTGATTGAAAACGTGGTGAAATTCGTTTCGAGTCACTTCGATCGGCTATGGGCCCCATCGGGCTATTGGGCCCCTTCCAGGCTCAAGGGGGGCATCTTTTTGTGGCAAAAAGGTACCCCTTATTTTATTTTATCCGCGGATTTGGGTCGGTCACCTTATTTTGGTATTCGAGCTTAAGAAATTCACTTGAAGTTAACAAAAATGGATTTTGTGGATTTTTTTCCCCCGAAAATAAATCAGTTTTGTTATTTTTGGAGGCCAAAAACACCAAATTTCGAAAATCCGAGATTGACATTTTGAAGAAAATGTTATTTTCTTTCTTTTGACGTTTTTATTAGCAATTTTCTTTAAAACTCTATTATCTACGATTGTTAAAGCATTTATCGTTTTTCCTCCAAAAATGGCATGACATGGCGTCATTAAAACGTCATTATCTCCCAAACGACTAAATCAATTTCATTGGAATTTAGTGAGAAGCGTACAATTGATGCAGCATAAGGTACTGACAGTTTGACGTTGATATCTATCATAGTTTTCAAGTTATTCAGAAACTCCGGGAGGTGGGGGGGGGGCCAGATTCTCCTCCCCCGCCCCCCCCCCCCACCCACAGCGGGGCGCGGGTTAAGTGTCACTGGGGCTGCTTGACTTGCATCAGGTGCGCTGTTTTGTCTATCATTGAAAGAAAGAGATACATACAAACTTCTAATTCAATCACTCGAGAGAAAAACAACTTCTGTTTTTATGAAGTTTTCTCCGAAGATCCTTGTTTTTCACGTTCAGTGCAGGGAACGTGCGGGGGGATACATGTATTGAATGTCCCTCTCATATTCCTGTGGGGTGGGGGTGGGGGAATTTGCCCTTGATGCCCCCTGGACCCGCCAGTGACATCAATTACCGCCAATGAGAGCCTCTGCCAGACACTTAACCCGAGCACGCCCCCCCCCCCCCGGCCGTGCGCCAAACATGAACGGCCGGGGGTAGATTTCAGCCCCCCTAAGATCTCGAAAACCACGCAATGTAGCGCCAACCGGAAGACGGCATTAGATATCTCGAGACAAGCTCTATCGAAAGTATGTCGGCCTTTTGTTATGTCAGGTCAATATTGAGGCCACCAGAGGTCATCAAGGGTCAGATTTTCTAGTTTTAGGACTTCGCTCCAGAAACCCCAGATATCACAGAACTTGTGATAGCTAGCAACAAACGGAAAAAGCAATGGAAAGCTCTTGAAAAATTCAATTGCCAAAGTGGCCTCAAATTTGATCTCAGGTCAATAGTTTAGGCTCCAGAGGTCATCAAATATCAACAAGACTAGGTTTTGGCAAAGCTGTTTTTCGAAATAACGTTTTACCAAATTTCATAAAGTTAGGTTTGGAATAAGGCAATAATTTTGACGCCATCGTGTTTGTTTCGTCAAGTCGCTTCGAATCATATTCATGTTGGCCAGATCAGATAAACGTAGAAATTTGACCTCAGGTGAAGGTCAAGTGGTGACCCAAGTAGGTCAAGTTATATATTGGGAGACGTGTCTCGATGAGAAAAACACATTTGTACCGGTTTCACTTCTCTATCCCTCATTATGTCGAGAGTTATATACAACAAAGTGTTGGTGACCTCGGATGCAGACTGGTTATTGATTCAACTTTTTTTTGGAACGATTCAATCATGATTCATTTGGAATCTGAATGATTCAATCACCGTTCGATTCACGGATACAATTTTCAGAATTGATTCTTTCCGATTCAAAGAATCAAAACAAATATTTTAATTGAGTCACGTTTGATTCAACATTTAAATATATGTAGTGAATTTATGTAAAATGAATACAAATGGAAACATACATATACATGATCATTAAAACATTGTTACAGCAACACTATTTCAGTATACATGAATGTAGCCACTGGCACTGCATATATTTGGACAATTTACCAGTGTACTTGAATCGTTAAATCTTTTGATTCAATCAGACTTGATTTGATGCGGGTTTTGATTCAATCACGATTCATGAATCAAAATATCTGGTAGTGAATCAATTATTTTATGATTCAATGAATTTTGATTGAACGATTCCAATCGATTCAATCAGTGTCGAATCAACAACCAGTCTGCTCGGATGACCTCGGCTGACCATGTAGGGGTCACTGAACATAAATTGCACCTGAGTCATCATGAATGTCCTATGATAACATTATCCAGAAGGATTGGGCTGATATCATTCGTATCCTCGGAATGGGAAGCATTGGAATATTTCCCCATTGACTTATAATGAGGAGGTCACGAATTTGACCCGACCTACCTAGGGTCACTGATATACAAAATCCGAGAAAGACAAGTTGTAGGTATATATAGCCTTATGAAATCCTGTACGTTTGAAACCGATCAGCCAACAACTGTGGCTGTGGTATGACAACTCACTTTTGGAGGTGGAATCACGTGACCTGGCCTGGTGAACTGACTTGATATGACCCGAGGTAAAACAAAATCAGACTATGTGGGTTATTGATGCCCGAACAGCTGTGCCAAAATTGGCGGCGCTGTGCGCCGCCGTTGTTCCGCTATTCAGGGAAACCGGAGTGTGTGGGGGCGGGGGGGGGGGGGGGGGGGGGGTGGTGGGGTGGCGGGCGGAAATCAACTCCCCTGTGGTGCGCGTGTTAATTAAATTCATTTTCCCATTTTCTAATTTGTATAATCAATTGCGAAAGTTGTGTCATGCCGCGAAGCGACGCGAAAATTTCGGTTTTTGACTGTGGATAGCTAGATTTTGACTGCTGCAAAGACAATTTTTGCGATTTTACGATAAATTGGGAACGCGCGGGGGGGGGGGGGGGGCATACTTGTATTAAATGCCCCTCCCAGATTCCTGCGGGGGAGGGGGGCATTTTCCCCTGATGTACCTCCCCCTTGGATCCGCCAGTGCAAGTGATGATACTAATGAATAAAGTAGCACGAGGACATCCTTCAGGTCAAAAACTGTTGCGCCCGACTTGTGGTTGTGATGTCATAACTTGGTGATCTGACCTGACCTGGATCGTTTTGTCTGGTGTCAAAATGTTTCAAATGCATCGTTCCACCAGCCTACCAAATTTGATCGATGACACTGACGCGGATCAGAAGTTATTGAGAATAAATAGAGGGGGCAAACGACCACTTGTTGGCGTCCCTGCCATAGCTATTAATGCATTTGTGCAAAGTTCCGTTTTTTTTCGAAGTGGTAAGTTTTTTTTTTGGAAAGGAGGACCAAAACATATGTGCCAAGTCTCTTTTTAAAGTCAGTGGAACAGGTTCTGAATTGTTTTGGAAAGGTGCATTTTATAGATCACCTGGCTACCATGCGGCAAGAGAAATTGCGGCATACATATTCGAGGTGGGGCCCCTTGTTGAATTTTCTTACAATGATGTGTGGTGGTAGTGTAGTACTAATCCAGTAGCAGCTGCGCCTTTCCATTTTTTGTATAACACACATTGCAAGAAACAAATCACTTTCAAATTGATGGGAAGATGTAAAGCGGTATTTATATTTAGTTTGGTTACACACCATGTCATCAAAAGCGCTTCAGCAAAACCTGGTGTATTTTGCAGTATCTCCGTGTCAGAGATGAGAGGCCCCCCTAGCCCATTGTCACCGTTGTGGAGCCCGATAAAGTGATATGCTGTTGTGCAACCATCCCGAGGGTGTTAACAATCGGCCAAGATAATGCATTCAGCGATATTGGGTCAAACCGAGTTCATCGGGCGGAACAGTGTCCGCCACCGTCGGCCCCAAGGGAAATACGGAAAAACTCGGCACATACGGAACAAACCAACCCCAAGGGAAAAATACCGAGTCATAAAGACGCCTACTTTCATGATCACACCCTCCAACCGATCTTATCATTCACAAAGACATTATACGAACACCCCTGTATGAAAATAAGTGTTAATATATCGTCCTGCCCTTTTTGTTAAAGAAATGAGTAATAATAAGCAGGGTAGGTAATGACATTGATTGGCATAATCGTTTATTCCTCGCTGTCGCCCATATCACTCTGTAATTGTTTCGTTTTACTCTCTTCTCTATTGCAATGAGTGAAATGCAGGAATGCAAATTAGTGTACCGCAAATGAATAGAATGCAAAGCTTCTCTGTGTGACAAACATGCTTAACCATACGTGTCTTTTCACAACAAAAGTACATTGATGGATTTTGCAGCATTCTGGAAATCGACACCTGCATGGTGTTTGGTAACGTTTTGGAAGCCATTACTGCTCCCCATCCACCAGTGCATAGCAGCTCTGCGCCGAGAGGGAACAACAGCGCCTCTGCGCCCGAGAGGGAACAGCAGTTCCTCTGCGCCGAGAGGGAACAGCAGTTCTTCTGCGCCGAGAGAGAACAGCAGCTCCTCTGCGCCGAGAGGGGAACAGCAGTTCTTCTGCTGCCCGAGAGGGAACAGCAGTTCCTCTGCGCCCGAGAGGGAACAGTAACTCCTCTATACATGGAGGGAAACAGCAGCTCTTCTGCGC
>JAXIVJ010009017.1:0-52961 GCA_036785665.1 Chirona hameri
ACTCCTCTGACAAAACATTCCGAGCCGGCCGGCGGCAGACGCCCCTCTCCTCGCATCCAACCCAGACATGCAAAAACTCGGGTCCGAAGCCCGAGACTGCAAGTCTAGTAACTGCAGTCATCACAGCCATCGCCAGAACAGCTGAGTAAGCGAGACGACGGCGGGGAGCAACGCCAGCCGGGTGTACGCCCCTCAGGTACACCCATTACGGTACCAGTCCCATTTGCGTACCGGCCCCAGTGCCGTCCCTACCGGCGCTGCCACATCACCCCGCCCCCTCCCCTCTATGTCCTATGAGTCAGCACAGCCAGGGCGGGCCGCCCAAAGGCAGAGGGACAGCTGTGTAGAGCTGTAGCACGCCAACAAAGGGACGGGTTTGAAGTAAGGGAAGAATCGTTGTTGAGAAGAAATGCGGATGATAAACCGACACTATTGATGCGAAGTGATAGAAAATCGCAGTCAATTATTACGGAACAAATGACGTGTACGATATACGCAGAGTAAGACGTAAAATCAGAAGTATTGTCTAAAAAGAAGAATTGATATTATCACAAGGGCGAAGAGCTAATTGCAAGTAAGGATAAAATTAGAAATACGATCAACGCCGGCATATATATATATATATATATATATATATATATATATATATATATATATATATATATATATATATATATATATATATATATATATATATATATATATATATATATATATATATATATATATATATATATATATATATATATATATATATATATATATATATATATATATATATATATATATATATATATATATATATATATATATATATATATATATATATATATATATATATATATATATATATATATATATATATATAACGATTGTTAATGCAGCACTACAAATTACTGAACTTGAACGTAGCTCCAAGCAATGATACAAAATTAAGCATGTCAAGAGTTTCGTTAAACTGAAGAAGGCGAACATTTCATGCTGGAAAAATAAAGGGATGAAAAGAAAGTCATCTAAAAACGATACTACGACGTAATAATTGGAATGCAATGACTGAAAGGACTACCTGATTGATTATTGAAGAATACCATTTTATCAGCAAGATGCATTATCAAGAAACCAAAATTATCTGGTTATATAAAGATGCCGTAGTCCTCTTATCAAACTTATATAAAGATATTTGCACCAGACACCAGACACACGGCAGTAACAAAGCAAAGGGCGTGGCCATAGGTAGCAAGCAAACAAGAAAGTGGAAGAAATATGCACTACTTGAAGCAATTATATTATGAACAAAATTAAGTAAGAAAGGTCATTAAGAAGTTTGAAGAAGTTCTATACACTAGAAATGCAAAATTGTCGACGGCAAGAATCGGCCAATCAGAAAACGGGGGTGTGCCACACCCAGAGCAAGACACCGCCGGGTCGGAGTATAAAAAGAGGCAACGTCGCACAGAGACGGCGGAAGGGGAGCGGACAGCGGCGGACACACGAGCCGGGGGAGTCGACAACGGGACCCCAGCACGCGCGCTGCCCGCGGCGCGGCGGCGGCAGCCGTCCGCCGTGGCAGGGCTGACAGCCGCAGAGAGAGGAAGACGGCAAGAACTGAGCCGACGGCGGCAGATCACAGTAAGTCACGAAGCTGCTCATCCTCTCCGATCCTACCCGAAATTCTGCCCAGGTCCGGCGGAGCCCAGGTCGGAGGCCCGGACAGTAGGTATAGGGGCCTCTCCCGGACAGAGAGGATAAGACGAGCAGTAAAGCGTAGTCGGTGTTTCATATAGGTCCTATGGATAAACTAGCTCCCTTCTAAAGTAGGAACCGGACGGATTACGTTGAATACATATATTCTGGGCGGCCCACGCAGCAATGCTGTCGTTCAGCGGAGCGCTAGTAGGATTTCGTATTGACGAGGACATTTATCCTACCTGGGAGTCACTCATCCAGCTGGCATCCGGCACTACTGGGAGGGAATTTTTTGGGACGGACAAATAATTATGGGGCGAATGAAAGCGGAATGTCTGTAGCTGGGAAAGTGGCAGTGCGGATGATGACGGATAAATCTTAGGTTAAGGCCCAGTAGGAGTAGTCCGAACTTTGCCTGGACATCCGTACGGATCATCACTCGAAGGAAAGCAAAACTTAGCGACGCTGGGCGTAAGACAAAGTGGGCGATTTTGGCTTTGGAGGTGAGCAGGGGTTCGAGGGGATGGGTAACTGGACGGATGACCTAACTTACGATCCGACTTACGATTGTAAAGAGATACCTAATCACGAAAGTTGGCAATGGTCACCAGGGCATCACAACCGACGCTAATCCTACCCCTTTTCCCGTTGTACCGTCCTCACCCTCATGGGCGAGACACTGCCCCTCCCGTCCTCGAGCAGTGAAATGGCATGTCGGTGAACCAGCCTATACGATGGACCAGGATGATCAGTCTCTCAAAATTTAAAAGCATCTACCACCATCAGATGTTTTGTACGCGGAAGGGGTCTTGCTACGCTACGCTATACCTACATCAAGACATCTGTCTCTACATCTACGCTATGCTACACCTACATCTCTACATCAGTTTCTACATCTCCCATCACTTCTAGCAGACCTACGAGCCGGACAGGAGATTGCAGGTCACTGCAGGTCACGGCAGGTCACCGAAGGTCAAGAGGACGAAGAGGACGAAGAGGGATCAGCAGTTCCCAGTACAGCCAGAGGGAGCAGCAGCTTCCCATGACAGCTGGTGGAGCGGATGCACTCTTCGTCTCCCATTTCTCTCCTTTCTCTTTAAACCCCCGCTCTCCTTCTACCTTCTTCTCCATTCCCCTCTCCCTACAATGTATCCCCCCACTGCTATCCCACTCTACAACGTACCCCTCCCTCCACACGCCAGAGTGGAGCGGAACCCGGCCCAGCTCCCTGTTCCCTATCATACCCTCCCACTCTCTCTACCCCTATGACCCCTCTGTCATTCCCCAACGCTACATATGCTTCCATTTGTATTTATTTGACATAAATTCACCACATATTTAAATGTTGAATCAAACGTGAATCGATTAAAATATTTGTTTTGATTCTTTGAATCAGAAAGAATCAATTCTCAATTTTGTCTCCATGAATCGAATGATGAGGGGGGAATCATTCGGATTCCAAAATGAATCATGATTGAATCGTTCCAAAAAAGTTGAATCAATAACCAGTCTGTTTGCGTGTGAATAAAGAAATGAAGGCACACGAACAGACAGACAGAGACAGACAGACGTACGGCTAGAAAATTAGTGATATAGACAAGCGGTCCCCGCTTGCTTCGCTGCGCGAAGAGGCGACGCCGTTGGCGTCGGTGGTGCCGTTAACTTATTTGGGGTTACACTGAATCGTTGGAAAATTGCATTTATCAACCTGTAATCCGTCAAACGGGAGTGCGTTTCAAACGCAGCATGTTCTTATATAACAATATGATATTTGGTGGCAAGCTTTGCCGACCCGAATTACGCCGACCAAAAAACAGGCATTACAGCGTTGTATTTATTTAGCGGCCCCGCTCAGCTGAGGTTCCTAGAACCCGATATCGTAGTTCGAGCTAATGCTAAAAGCTTTTTCAAGCGCCGGCTATTTGGATTGGATTAATAATTGCGAGTGAAGGAAAACATGCCCCTTCTGGCGCGTGCTGTGACTGACGCCGGCATCGGAGCGACTTCATTTTTTTTTTGCCGTGGATCGTTACAAAGCTTGAAGCTGTCGTGTGTGAAAATTGAACCGTCATCGGTGCTGCGGTTTGTGCTGTGCGTGTGGCTAAAGAAATGAGGACACATACCAGGGACTCGTCTAAGGAAATTTGACTGGGGAGGGGGGGCATGCTTGAGATGACTTATTTTCATTTTACCTGTTATTGTCCACGAACAGTCACGCTTACTCTTGTTTTTCCATAGTCCATTGATATCGTTCCAACGGGCAGTAATATTCATAAAAATTAATAGCTGTGCATTCGAACAATTGTGTTGAGATGATTGATGAACAGCCAAATTATACATTGTTATTAACCGCCATTGACTGGGGGAGCGTCCCCCCTCACAAACTTTCGCAAGTTCAAAACCAATAGCGCTATCAAAGTCAAACTTTAAGTACCTTTTCTCAATCAATTTTGCGTTTTCCTGTGCAACAATGAAGCAATTTCGTCGGGAAAAAAATAGTTGAGATATAGTGAATTTGGTGATGTCACTACGCACGAGTTGGACGACAAAATCAGCTAAAATCTAACAGACCATACGGAGGTCATATTTTGAAGAAAAAATGCAATAAAAAAACCTGAAAAGATACAAAATGGCAAGGGCTACAAAATCTCGGAGTTCTATCTCGCAGTTTTGAAAATTTTGGTTTTGACCAAAAAAGAAAAAAAAATGGTTTAAATGCCCACAAATTCAAATTTGTCAAAGATATTAAAACCGTGTTAAATATTAGAGAACCACATATGGGCAATTCCTAAAAAACAAATTGACTGACGTATGGCTTCTAAAGTATGGGTAACTCATGACGTATTTCATTTTTATTTTTTGGGCTTATGTATAATCAGCTGTGAAGAAATGAATGTCACCGCTGCATTTCTAAGGTAAAACTGACCCAGAAACATGAGTTTGTATTTATATTCATCAATTTCAAATTTTGACCTTATGTGACCTGACCTTGACCTGAGTTTGACACTAACTTCACTTAACAGAAGTCAGGTGGTAAAATGACTATCACTATCGAATTATACGTGTAACATAAGTAATAACCCATAAAACATATGTCGCATGACTTTCGTATATATTTTTCCACATGGTGACCTTATGTGACATTGACATTGACCTTCACCTCTTGCCAACAATCTTACTTTAGCTCATGCGAGATGTGTCTTATACCTTTGAGAGCACTTTGGGTGATCATGGTTGCAATTGAAGGCTTTGAATGGATAGTACCTAGCACTGGCGGATCCAGGGGGGGGGGCATTTAGGGCGGCCGCCCCCCCCAAGCCCAAAGTGGCCTGTTTGCCCCCCCCCCCCAACAAAAAAAAGGTTCACTCAAAAAGTGATCGTTAATGACTAAACGATACCTTATTTTTTATCTTTGTGATAAAAGTAATTCTTTGGTGAAAAAATGTGAAAGTAATTTGGTAGCAATCGACATAGGCAAAAGAAACATTAGTGGCGCAAGACACAATCCGAAGGCAAGGACATATATAAGCCTTGTCTGAAGCACGGTAAATACAAGGCCATATATAGGAGGTAGAGTCATCCCGCGATTCTGTGTGATCATGACGTCAGAGCGTGACGTCATGTGGATCTATCGGCCTCCTCCGCCATTGTAGTTAATGCTATTTCGGGAGAAATAAATATCATCTAATTCGGAAAGTAAAAATGTTACGAAAAAGGAAAAGACAGCGTTGAAAAGCTCAAAACAAGGCAAATCGAAATCTTCTGGATCATTTTAGGCTCAGATCAAAATTGAGGTCACTAGAGGTCATCAAAGGTCAGGGTCTTGTTTACGGTCCCCCTGCGGTTCGGCGGTCACCAGCTGAGGCTCTAAGCCCCGCCCCTTCGATGAAATTTTGATTTGACCTAAACCACATGGAATTTGTATGAATCGACGTGTTCTGCCGAGGCGAACACGATGACATCAAAATCATTGCTGTATCTATATTTGTCAAAAAGTTATTTGCGAAAAACAGTTTTAACCGACTGCAGACGACATGCGCCAGAATTGACTACTGGGGTGACGTCATAAGTAGAAGTGGACACGTTACGGAGATAGGGATGACACCCCCCTGGGTAAATAGAATACTTCTGAAGGTGAGTTTGGCCATGTGCGTCAAGTTAGCGTCATATTCGTATTCGTTTTCAGCATTGAGTTCCGATATTCCCTAAACTTAGCATATGGGTAGATCTCATCGAGTTATGCACGAATATGCAGTCCGTTTTGACCTAAGACAAATGGTTTGACCTCCAGAGGTCACTGAAATGTCATCGCACGGGGTACCCTCTAATTGTTTCGTTTACCGTCCGATTTAATCGCAAAGGGGCTCAAACGACTCGCCGGCACCCTAGCTTGCGTCAGAAAAAAAATCACCTAGAGGTCAAAGGTCCAGGTCACGGGGACAAATACAATATTTTAAGCTTCGATTCCAGCTTGTGTACCCGATAGTTTTTACGTTAACCGTCCGATTTGCTCGCAATGGGCAAAAAGGGACTCGCCGGTACGTTAGCTTGCGTCAGGAAAAACAAAAAGTCATCCAGAGGTCAAAGGTCAAGGTCATGGGGACGAATACGAGATTTTAAGCTTCGGTACCAGCATGGTGTACCCTCTAGTTTTTTTTCGTTTACCGTCCGATTTGCTCGCAATGGGCAAAAAGGGACTCGACGGCACCCCACCTTACGTCAGGAAAAACAAAAAATCACCTATAGGTCAAAGGTCAAGGTCACGGGGACGAATACGAGATTTTAAGCTTCGGTACCAGATTGTGTACCCTCTAGTTTTTTCGTTTACCGTCCGATTTGTTCGCAATGGGCAAAAAGGGACTCGCCGGCACCCCAGCTTGCGTCAGGAAAAACAAAACATCACCTAAAGGTCAAGGTCACGGGGACGAATACGAGATTTTAAGCTTCGGTACCAGCTTGTGTACCCTCTACTTTTTCGTTTACCGTCTGATTTGCTCGCAATAGGCAAAAAGAGACTCGCCGGCACCCCAGCTTGCGTCAGGAAAAACAAAACATCACCTAAAGGTCAAGGTCACGGGGACGAATACGAGATTTTAAGCTTCGGTACCAGCTTGTGTACCCTCTAGTTTTTTCGAGATTTTAAGCTTCGGTACCGAAGCTTAACATCTCGTATTCGTCCCCGTGACCTTGACCTTTGACCTCTAGGTGATGTTTTGTTTTTCCTGACGCAAGCTAACGTGCCGGCGAGTCCCTTTTTGCCCATTGCGAGCAAATCGGACGGTAAAAGAAGAAAAAACTAGAGGGTACACAAGCTGGTACCGAAGCTTACAATCTCGTATTCGTCCCCGTGACCTTGACCTTTGACCTCTAGGTGATGTTTTGTTTTTCCTGACGCAAGCTAAGGTGCCGGCGAGTCCCTTTTTGCCCATTGCGAGCAAATCGGACGGTAAACGAAAAAAAAAACTAGAAGGTACACCATGCTGGTACCGAAGCTTAGAATCTCGTATTCGTCCCCGTGACCTTGACCTTTGACCTCTGGATGACTTTTTGTTTTTCCTGACGCAAGCTAACGTGCCGGCGAGTTCCTTTTTGCCCATGCGAGCAAATCGGATTATAAACTAAAAAACTAGAGGGTACACCATGCTGGTACCGAAGCTAGAATCTCGTATTCGTCCCCGTGACCTTGACCTTTGACCTCTGGATGACTTTTTGTTTTTCCTGACGCAAGCTAACGTGCCGGCGAGTTCCTTTTTGCCCATGCGAGCAAATCGGATTATAAACTAAAAAACTAGAGGGTACACCATGCTGGTACCGAAGCTTAGAATCTCGTATTCGTCCCCGTGACCTTTACATTTGACCTCTAGGTGATGTTTTGTTTTACCTGACGCAAGCTGGGGTGCCAACGAGTCCCTTTTTGCCCATTGCAAGCAAATCGGACGGTAAACGAAAAAAACTAGAGGGTACACAAGCTGGTACCGAAGCTTAAAATCTCGTATTCGTCCCCGTGACCTTAACCTTTGACCTCTATGTGATTTTTTTGTTTTTCCTGACGTAAGCTAGGGTGCCAGCGAGTCTTTTTCTCCATTGCGAGCAGAACGGACGGTAAACAAAAAAAAACTAGAGGGTACACAAGCTGGTACCGAAGCTTAAAATTTCGTATTCGTCCCCGTGACCTTGACCTTTGACCTCTAGGTAATGTTCTGTTTTTCCTGACGCAAGCTGGGGTGCCGTCGAGTCCCTTTTTGCCCATTGCAAGCAAATCGGACGGTAAACAAAAAAAATAAAGGATACACAAGCTGGTACCGAAGCTTAAAATCTCGTATTCGTCACCGTGACCTTGACCTTTGAACTCTAGGTGATGTTTTGTTTTTCCTGACGCAAGCTGGGGTGCCGTCGAGTCCCTTTTTGACCATTGCAAGCAAATATCACGGTAAACGAAAAAAACTAGAAGGTACACAAGCTGGTACCGAAACTTAAAATATCGTATTCGTCCCTGTGACCTTGACCTTTGACCTCTAGGTGATGTTTTGTATTTCCTGACGCAAGCTGGGGTGCCGTCGAGTCCATTTTTGCCCATTGCAAGCAAATCAGATGGTAAACGAAAAAACCAGAGGGTACACAAGCTGGTACCGAAGCTTAAAATCTCGTATTCTTCCTTGTGACCTTGACCTTTGACCTCTCTATGTGATTTTGTGTTTTTCCTGACGCAAGCTAGGGTGCCAGCGAGTCCCTTTTTTCCATTGCGAGCAGATCGGACTGTAAACGAAAAAACTAGAGGGTACACAAGCTGGTACCGAAGCTTATAATCTCGTATTCTTCCCCGTGACAATGACCTTTGACCTCTGGATGACTTTGTATTTTTCCTGACGCAAACTAACGTGCCGGCAAGTTGCTTTTTGCCCATTGCGAGCAAATCGGATTGTAAAATAAAAAACTAGAGGGTACACCATGTTGGTACCGAAGCTTATAATCTCGTATTCGTCCCCGTGACCTTTACCTTTGACCTCTAGGTGATGTTTTGTTTTACCTGACGCAAGCTGGGGTGCCGTCGTGTCCCTTTTTGCCCATTTCAAGCAAATCGGACGGTAAACTAAAAAACTAGAGGGTACACAAGCTGGTACCGAAGCTTAAAATCTCGTATTCGTCCCCGTGACCTTGACCTTGAACCTCTAGGTTTTTTTCTGACGCAAGCTGGGATGCCAACGAGTTTGTTTTTGCCCATTGCAAGCAAATCAGACGGTAAACTAAAAACTAGTGGGTACACAAGCTGGTACCGAAGCTTAAAATATCGTATTCGTCCCCGTGACCTTGACCTTTGACCTCTATGTGATTTTGTGTTATTCCTGACGCAAGGTGGGGAGCCGGCGAGTCCCTTTTTTCCCATTGCGAACAAATCGGATGGTAAACGAAAAAACTAGAGGGTACACAAGCTGGTACCGAAGCTTAAAATATCGTATTCGTTCCCGTGACCTTGACCTTGTACATCTAGGTGATGTTTTGTTTTTTTTCTGACGCAAGCTAAGGTGCCGGCGAGTCCATTTTTGCCCATTGCGAGCAAATCAGACGGTAAACAAAAAACTAGAGGGTACACCATGCTGGTACCGAAGCTTAGAATCTCGTATTCGTCCCCGTGACCTTGACCTTTGACCTCTAGATGACTTTTTGTTTTTTCCTGACGCAAGCTAACGTGCCGGCGAGTTTTTTTTGCCCATTGCGAGCAAATCGGATTGCAAACTAAAAAACTAGAGGGTACACCATGCTGGTACCGAGGCTTAGAATCTCGTATTCGTCCCCGTGACTTTTACCTTTGACCTCTAGGTGATATTTTGTTTTACCTGACGCAAGCTGGGGTGCCGTCGAGTCCCTTTTTGCCCATTGCAAGCAAATCGGACGGTAAACTAAAACAAACTAGAGGGTACACAAGCTGGTACCGAAGCTTAAAATCTCGTATTCGTCCCCGTGACCTTGACCTTTGACCTCTATGTAATTTTTTGTTATTCCTGACGAAAGGTGGGGTGCCGGCCAGTCCCTTTTTCCCATTGCGAGCAAATCGGACGGTAAACGAAAAAACTAGAAGGTGCACAAGCTGGTACCGAAGCTTAAAATCTCGTATTCGTCCCCGTGACCTTGACCTTGGACCTCTTGGTGATTTTTTTGTTTTCCTGACGCAAGGTGGGGTGCCGGCGAGTCCCTTTTTGCCAATTGCGAGGAAATGGGACGGTAAACGAAAAACCTAGAGGGTACACCATGCTGGTACCGAAGCTTAAAATCTCGTATTCGTCCCCGTGACCTTGACCTTTGACCTCGGGCTGACTTTTTGTTTTTCCTGACGCAAGCTAACGTGCCGGCGAGTCCCTTTTTGCCCATTGCGAGCAAATCGGAGGGTAAACAAAAAAACTAGAAGGTACACAAGCTGGTACCGAAGCTTAAAATCTCGTATTCGTTACCGTGACCTTGACCTTTGACCTCTAGGTGATGTTTTGTTTTTCCTGACGCAAGCTGGGGTGCCGTCGAGTCCCTTTTTGACCATTGCAAGCCAATCGGACGGTAAACGAGAAAAAAACTAGAAGATACACAAGCTGGTACCGAAGCTTAAAATCTCGTATTCGTCCCCGTGACCTTGACCATTGACCTCTAGGTGATGTTTTGTTTTACCTGACGCAAGCTAGGGTGCCAGCGAGTCCCTTTTTTCCATTGCGAGCAGATCGTACGGTAAACGAAAAAAAAAACTAGAGGGTACACAAGCTGGTACCGAAGCTTAGAATCTCGTATTCGTCCCCGTGACCTTGACCTTTGACCTCTAGGTGATTTTTTTGTTATTCCTGACGAAAGGTGGGGTGCCGGCCAGTCCCTTTTTTCCCATTGCGAGCAAATCGGACGGTAAACAAAAAAACTAGATGGTACACAAGCTGGTACCGAAGCTTAGAATCTCGTATTCGTCCCCGTGACCTTGACCTTGGACCTCTAGGTGATTTTTTTGTTTTTCCTGACGCAAGCTGGGATGCCGACGAGTCCCTTTTTGCCCATTGCAAGCAAATCGGACGGTAAACTAAAAACTAGAGGGTACACAAGCTGGTACCAAAGCTTAAAATATCGTATTCGTCCCCGTGACCTTGACCTTTGACCTCTATGTGATTTTTTGTCCGAACCCACGGGGGGGGGAGGGCAGAATCTTCCCCTCCCTGATTTTCTCAATAACCTGAAAACTATGATAGATATCAACGTGAAACTTTCAGTACCTTATCCTGCATCAAGTCTAAGTCTTCTCACCAACTCTAAATGAAATTGATGTAGTATTTTGGGAGATAATGACGTTTTAATGACGTCATGTCATGCCATTTTTGGTGGAAAAACGATAAATGTTTGGCAAATCGTAGAAATCAGAGTTTTCAAGCAAATTGCAAATAAAACACGCGAAAAGAAGGGAAAAGACATTTTCTTCAAAATGGCTCTCGGATTTCCTTTTTTTTTCAACCCCAATTTTGTTTTGATGTGAATTTGAAAAGTGAATTTCTTATGCTCGAATACCAAAATAAGGTAACCGGCCCAAATCCGCGGCGAAAAAAAAATGAGGGTACCTTTTTGCCACAAAAAGTTGCCCCCCCCCCCCCAAACCGACGGCTGGATCCGCCAGTACCACTGGCGGATCCAGCCGTCGGTTTGGGGGGGGGGGGGGCAACTTTTTGTGGCAAAAAGGTACCCTCATTTTTTTTTCGCCGCGGATTTGGGCCGGTTACCTTATTTTGGTATTCGAGCATAAGAAATTCACTTTTCAAATTCACATCAAAACAAAATTGGGGTTGAAAAAAAAATGGAAATCCGAGAGCCATTTTGAAGAAAATGTCTTTTCCCTTCTTTTCGCGTGTTTTATTTGCAATTTGCTTGAAAACTCTGATTTCTACGATTTGCCAAACATTTATCGTTTTTCCACCAAAAATGGCATGACATGACGTCATTAAAACGTCATTATCTCCCAAAATACTACATCAATTTCATTTAGAGTTGGTGAGAAGACTTAGACTTGATGCAGGATAAGGTACTGAAAGTTTCATGTTGATATCTATCATAGTTTTCAGGTTATTGAGAAAATCAGGGAGGGGAAGATTCTGCCCTCCCCCCCCCCCCCCCCCCCGTGGGTTCGGACAAAAAATCACATAGAGGTCAAAGGTCAAGGTCACGGGGACGAATACGATATTTTAAGCTTTGGTACCAGCTTGTGTACCCTCTAGTTTTTAGTTTACCTTCCGATTTGCTTGCAATGGGCAAAAAGGGACTCGTCGGCATCCCAGCTTGCGTCAGGAAAAACAAAAAAATCACCTAGAGGTCCAAGGTCAAGGTCACGGGGACGAATACGAGATTCTAAGCTTCGGTACTAGCTTGTGTACCATCTAGTTTTTTTGTTTACCGTCCGATTTGCTCGCAATGGGAAAAAAGGGACTGGCCGGCACCCCACCTTTCGTCAGGAATAACAAAAAAATCACCTAGAGGTCAAAGGTCAAGGTCACGGGGACGAATACGAGATTCTAAGCTTCGGTACCAGCTTGTGTACCCTCTAGTTTTTTTTTCGTTTACCGTACGATCTGCTCGCAATGGAAAAAAGGGACTCGCTGGCACCCTAGCTTGCGTCAGGTAAAACAAAACATCACCTAGAGGTCAATGGTCAAGGTCACGGGGACGAATACGAGATTTTAAGCTTCGGTACCAGCATGTGTATCTTCTAGTTTTTTTCTCGTTTACCGTCCGATTGGCTTGCAATGGTCAAAAAGGGACTCGACGGCACGTTAGCTTGCGTCAGGAAAAACAAAAAGTCAGCCCGAGGTCAAAGGTCAAGGTCACGGGGACGAATACGAGATTTTAAGCTTCGGTACCAGCATGGTGTACCCTCTAGGTTTTTCGTTTACCGTCCCATTTCCTCGCAATTGGCAAAAAGGGACTCGCCGGCATCCCACCTTGCGTCAGGAAAACAAAAAAAATCACCAAGAGGTCCAAGGTCAAGGTCACGGGGACGAATACGAGATTTTAAGCTTCGGTACCAGCTTGTGCACCTTCTAGTTTTTTCGTTTACCGTCCGATTTGCTCGCAATGGGAAAAAGGGACTGGCCGGCACCCCACCTTTCGTCAGGAATAACAAAAAATTACATAGAGGTCAAAGGTCAAGGTCACGGGGACGAATACGAGATTTTAAGCTTCGGTACCAGCTTGTGTACCCTCTAGTTTGTTTTAGTTTACCGTCCGATTTGCTTGCAATGGGCAAAAAGGGACTCGACGGCACCCCAGCTTGCGTCAGGAAAAACAAAATGTCACCTAGAGGTCAAAGGTAAAAGTCACGGGGACGAATACGAGATTCTAAGCCTCGGTACCAGCATGGTGTACCCTCTAGTTTTTTAGTTTACACTCCGATTTGCTCGCAATGGGCAAAAAAAAACTCGCCGGCACGTTAGCTTGCGTCAGGAAAAAACAAAAAGTCATCTAGAGGTCAAAGGTCAAGGTCACGGGGACGAATACGAGATTCTAAGCTTCGGTACCAGCATGGTGTACCCTCTAGTTTTTTGTTTACCGTCTGATTTGCTCGCAATGGGCAAAAATGTACTCGCCGGCACCTTAGCTTGCGTCAGAAAAAAACAAAACATCACCTAGATGTACAAGGTCAAGGTCACGGGAACGAATACGATATTTTAAGCTTCGGTACCAGCTTGTGTACCCTCTAGTTTTTTCGTTTACCATCCGATTTGTTCGCAATGGGAAAAAAGGGACTCGCCGGCTCCCCACCTTGCGTCAGGAATAACACAAAATCACATAGAGGTCAAAGGTCAAGGTCACGGGGACGAATACGATATTTTAAGCTTCGGTACCAGCTTGTGTACCCACTAGTTTTTAGTTTACCGTCTGATTTGCTTGCAATGGGCAAAAACAAACTCGTTGGCATCCCAGCTTGCGTCAGAAAAAAAAACCTAGAGGTTCAAGGTCAAGGTCACGGGGACGAATACGAGATTTTAAGCTTCGGTACCAGCTTGTGTACCCTCTAGTTGTTTAGTTTACCGTCCGATTTGCTTGAAATGGGCAAAAAGGGACACGACGGCACCCCAGCTTGCGTCAGGTAAAACAAAACATCACCTAGAGGTCAAAGGTAAAGGTCACGGGGACGAATACGAGATTATAAGCTTCGGTACCAACATGGTGTACCCTCTAGTTTTTTATTTTACAATCCGATTTGCTCGCAATGGGCAAAAAGGAACTTGCCGGCACGTTAGTTTGCGTCAGGAAAAATACAAAGTCATCCAGAGGTCAAAGGTCATTGTCACGGGGAAGAATACGAGATTATAAGCTTCGGTACCAGCTTGTGTACCCTCTAGTTTTTTCGTTTACAGTCCGATCTGCTCGCAATGGAAAAAAGGGACTCGCTGGCACCCTAGCTTGCGTCAGGAAAAACACAAAATCACATAGAGAGGTCAAAGGTCAAGGTCACAAGTAGAGACGCAAATTTCAGGACCACGGAGCCGGCGCTGGGCCCAAATTCAGGCCCGGCGTGCCTGAAGCTGTGTCTGAACTCAGGCTTGCCGGGCTCATGCCGGGCTCAGCACAAGTTATCAATTAAAACAAAAAATAGAAATAAATATTGGCAGAAGTCAGAACATACATGCTTAAAGATCATGATAAATTGAGAAAACAAAATATACAACAGTAAAACACCAGCATAACACATAACAATGTCCTAGTTTACAAATTAGAAGTGATAACTAGTACGACCTAGCAAGGAGTGGACACACCAGTGAAACTTAATAAATCAAACTACAGGGTCAATTCATGATCAATTCATCAGCTCAGTCACTGCAGCAGTGCGAGAGTCGAGTGCAGTCAAACAGAAACAACTACCCCAAATCATATTCCACTGTCATCACTAGTAACTAGGTGGGGTGGCATACAATATTATATTTAGTCATCCCATTGCCCCAGGTCACCCCAATTTATTTTGTATAACAAATAAGTACCTATGGAACAAAACCACCCACATATATGATAATAATTATTGTTAATACTATTGTAAATACATATTACTGAGAATATTTATTGATACATACTTACTATTTAGTTCCACATGAGAAAGGACATATTCAAGTCATATCATTTGTAGTTTTGGTAGTGAACAAATATTGTATTTTATGCAATTACAATTATAAAGGTGGAAAGACTGCAAAACACAAACAAAAACATTTTGCAAAGAAATCTTAAGTGGCCAAGACCTATCCCAGAATGCAAACCTGTCTAGTTCCACTTCAACTTCTTATCACAATAGCTCCATAATTTATATATGACCTTGCATAATTACACGTGACACACTCCCCGACAACACATTCAAACCCAATTTCCAAACAATGTATTTTGATGAGTCACATTTGCGACGAATTCGCCAGGACTGGACCGTAAAAGAATCACGTGTGTCAATTAAGCAGTAGATCGATATTCGCGAATGTGTCACTGACAGATATTCACAACTTCACACCTCAGAATCGCGACGCCTCAGAATTGTGTGAAGACAATTGTTCATGTTCGTATTCGAAAATAAGCTGTAGTATTAAATCTTAACCATTGGTGTCAGTTGAAGTTTAAATATTTTTTTTTTAAAGAAGTTCATCTGCCGAATCCGCAATATGTTGACATTTTCATTTTGGTGATTTTAAGTTATTATGGTGATAAAGTTAGTCATTTCGGTGACGGGATTAATTGTCTGCGCCGTTTTGAGCTCAACGCTTCACAATTGTCAAATACTTCAGCCGCCATTACGCACAGCAGTGAAGTTGACGTCCGTCAAGCTAGCAGCAGAATCATATTCGCGAATCTGCTGCTGCCAGACAGACATTCGCCGGGCTCGAATATACTGCTACTGGCAGCAGATTCGGCGAATGTCTGTCAGCTGGCAGCATATTCGTGAACAACTTACGCGGCCTTTTTGGCGCGAGCAGCAGATTCAGATATTCGCCGGGCTCGAATATACTGCTACCAGCAGCAGATTCGGCGAATGTCTGTCAGCTGGCAGCATATTCGTGAACAACTTCCGCGGCATTTTTCGCGGATCATCTGAACGCCAACAGCAGATTCGCAACGTGATGTGTTTGAGTTGAGTTGTTCGGTGAAAGATGGGTACCTTCTAGGTAAGTAGGAGGAGGTTAGAGGTGCTACTCACTGACTGCTTCAAGTCAGTAACACGTTGATCAATACCTACTTAACTAGAAGGTACCCATCTCTCACCGAACAACTCAACTCAAACACATCACGTTGCGAATCTGCTGCTGGCGTTCAGATGATGCGCGAAAAGTGCCGCGGAAGTTGTTCACGAATATGCTCCCAGCTGACAGACATTCGCCGAATCTGCTGCTGGTAGCAGTATATTCGAGCCCGGCGAATATCTGAATCTGCTGCTCGCGCCAAAAAGGCCGCGTAAGTTGTTCACGAATATGCTGCCAGCTGACAGACATTCGCCGAATCTGCTGCCAGTAGCAGTATATTCGAGCCCGACGAATGTCTGTCTGGCAGCAGCAGATTCGCGAATATGAATCTGCTGCTAGCTTGACGGACGTGTGAAGTTGTATCAAGGCAGTTGTACGGCCTTGGCTTTGGCAGTGAAGTAGCTCAAGCTTTGTTTATCTGTGCCCACTGCCCAAGGCTGTATAAATATGTGACAAGGCCGTATAAGAGTAGCTCTGTGTGTGACTGGCTTAGATGTTAGTTATAGATATCTTGGCTTGGATAGTGAGAAAACCGAGGATACTCTGTAATTTAAAACAGGTTGATTATTTTACTTTTATCATTCAATATATGATTGTCACTCCCAATGTTTTTAGTATGTTTGTCATACTTAAATGTCCAGGAAAACTTGCCTTTTCCCCATTATCCTGTGAAGTATATTTAGTATTTACTAGTCCATGTCAACATTGATCAAATAAGTAAGTAGGTTGTAGTACCTCTAACCTCAACATTGTTTGTAGAAGCTATTACAATTACAACCCAAACATTGCATTATGTGATGTTGAGTGATGAATGCATACTTATTACATACTTTCAAGCTGCTCGTTTGGACTTGCATGATCTATATATCTATCATGCGTCTTATTTTTGTTTTTTTATTTTTGCAAATCACCAAAGATGAAAGAAGTCTACTCACCTTGACCTGTTTGACTTTCCTGTTAGTCTGTTGTTGATTATTTATCTCAAGTTCTGACTTGTGTGGGATTTCTTTACTCCATGGTCCATATATATCCATTATCCATTGGTGTTTCAATGTGGTGTGTGTTAAAATGGTGCAAAATGCACATTGCAAACTATAAATATTCCTGCTAAAAGATTTTAAGTGTAGAATGAAGTATACATGCAGATTCCTAGCTTGAGCTGCCGCGTGCCGGGCCTGGCGGGTGCTGCCACATGTGGCCGGCCTTGATGCCGGTCCCAACTCATGTATGAGCGGTGGCGGTGCGGGGCCGGTTCCTGTTTTTGGGGGAATTTTTGCATCTCTAGTCACAAGGAAGAATACGAGATTTTAAGCTTCGGTACCAGCTTGTGTACCCTCTGGTTTTTTCGTTTACCATCTGATTTGCTTGCAATGGGCAAAAATGGACTCGACGGCACCCCAGCTTGCGTCAGGAAATACAAAACATCACCTAGAGGTCAAAGGTCAAGGTCACAGGGACGAATACGAGATTTTAAGTTTCGGTACCAGCTTGTGTACCTTCTAGTTTTTTTCGTTTACCGTGATATTTGCTTGCAATGGTCAAAAAGGGACTCGACGGCACCCCAGCTTGCGTCAGGAAAAACAAAACATCACCTAGAGTTCAAAGGTCAAGGTCACGGTGACGAATACGAGATTTTAAGCTTCGGTACCAGCTTGTGTACCCTTTAATTTTTTTGTTTACCGTCCGATTTGCTTGCAATGGGCAAAAAGGGACTCGACGGCACCCCAGCTTGCGTCAGGAAAAACAGAACATTACCTAGAGGTCAAAGGTCAAGGTCACGGGGACGAATACGAAATTTTAAGCTTCGGTACCAGCTTGTGTACCCTCTAGTTTTTTTTTGTTTACCGTCCGTTCTGCTCGCAATGGAAAAAAAGACTCGCTGGCACCCTAGCTTACGTCAGGAAAAACAAAAAATCACATAGAGGTCAAAGGTTAAGGTCACGGGGACGAATACGAGATTTTAAGCTTCGGTACCAGCTTGTGTACCCTCTAGTTTTTTTTCGTTTACCGTCCGATTTGCTTGCAATGGGCAAAAAGGGACTCGTTGGCACCCCAGCTTGCGTCAGGTAAAACAAAACATCACCTAGAGGTCAAATGTAAAGGTCACGGGGACGAATACGAGATTCTAAGCTTCGGTACCAGCATGGTGTACCCTCTAGTTTTTTAGTTTATAATCCGATTTGCTCGCATGGGCAAAAAGGAACTCGCCGGCACGTTAGCTTGCGTCAGGAAAAACAAAAAGTCATCCAGAGGTCAAAGGTCAAGGTCACGGGGACGAATACGAGATTCTAAGCTTCGGTACCAGCATGGTGTACCCTCTAGTTTTTTAGTTTATAATCCGATTTGCTCGCATGGGCAAAAAGGAACTCGCCGGCACGTTAGCTTGCGTCAGGAAAAACAAAAAGTCATCCAGAGGTCAAAGGTCAAGGTCACGGGGACGAATACGAGATTCTAAGCTTCGGTACCAGCATGGTGTACCTTCTAGTTTTTTTTCGTTTACCGTCCGATTTGCTCGCAATGGGCAAAAAGGGACTCGCCGGCACCTTAGCTTGCGTCAGGAAAAACAAAACATCACCTAGAGGTCAAAGGTCAAGGTCACGGGGACGAATACGAGATTTTAAGCTTCGGTACCAGCTTGTGTACCCTCTAGTTTTTTTTCTTTTACCGTCCGATTTGCTCGCAATGGGCAAAAAGGGACTCGCCGGCACGTTAGCTTGCGTCAGGAAAAACAAAACATCACCTAGAGGTCAAAGGTCAAGGTCACGGGGACGAATACGAGATGTTAAGCTTCGGTACCGAAGCTTAAAATCTCGAAAAAACTAGAGGGTACACAAGCTGGTACCGAAGCTTAAAATCTCGTATTCGTCCCCGTGACCTTGACCTTTAGGTGATGTTTTGTTTTTCCTGACGCAAGCTGGGGTGCCGGCGAGTCTCTTTTTGCCTATTGCGAGCAAATCAGACGGTAAACGAAAAAGTAGAGGGTACACAAGCTGGTACCGAAGCTTAAAATCTCGTATTCGTCCCCGTGACCTTGACCTTTAGGTGATGTTTTGTTTTTCCTGACGCAAGCTGGGGTGCCGGCGAGTCCCTTTTTGCCCATTGCGAACAAATCGGACGGTAAACGAAAAAACTAGAGGGTACACAATCTGGTACCGAAGCTTAAAATCTCGTATTCGTCCCCGTGACCTTGACCTTTGACCTATAGGTGATTTTTTGTTTTTCCTGACGTAAGGTGGGGTGCCGTCGAGTCCCTTTTTGCCCATTGCGAGCAAATCGGACGGTAAACGAAACAAAAACTAGAGGGTACACCATGCTGGTACCGAAGCTTAAAATCTCGTATTCGTCCCCATGACCTTGACCTTTGACCTCTGGACGACTTTTTGTTTTTCCTGACGCAAGCTAACGTACCGGCGAGTCCCTTTTTGCCCATTGCGAGCAAATCGGACGGTTAACGTAAAAACTATCGGGTACACAAGCTGGTATCGAAGCTTAAAATATTGTATTTGTCCCCGTGACCTGGACCTTTGACCTCTAGGTGATTTTTTTTTCTGACGCAAGCTAGGGTGCCGGCGAGTCGTTTGAGCCCCTTTGCGATTAAATCGGACGGTAAACGAAACAATTAGAGGGTACCCCGTGCGATGACATTTCAGTGACCTCTGGAGGTCAAACCATTTATCTTAGGTCAAAACGGATTGCATATTCGTGCATAACTCGATGAGATCTACCCATATGCTAAGTTTAGGGAAAATCGGAACTCAACGCTGAAAACGAATACGAATATGACGCTAACTTGACGCACATGGCCAAACTCACCTTCAGAAGTATTCTATTTACCCAGGGGGGTGTCATCCCTATCTCCGTAACGTGTCCACTTCTACTTATGACGTCACCCCAGTAGTCAATTCTGGCGCATGTCGTCTGCAGTCGGTTAAAACTGTTTTTCGCAAATAACTTTTTGACAAATATAGATACAGCAATGATTTTGATGTCATCGTGTTCGCCTCGGCAGAACACGTCGATTCATACAAATTCCATGTGGTTTAGGTCAAATCAAAATTTCATCGAAGGGGCGGGGCTTAGAGCCTCAGCTGGTGACCGCCGAACCGCAGGGGGACCGTAAACAAGACCCTGACCTTTGATGACCTCTAGTGACCTCAATTTTGATCTGAGCCCAAAATGATCCAGAAGATTTCGATTTGCCTTGTTTTGAGCTTTTCAACGCTGTCTTTTCCTTTTTCGTAACATTTTTACTTTCCGAATTAGATGATATTTATTTCTCCCGAAATAGCATTAACTACAATGGCGGAGGAGGCCGATAGATCCACATGACGTCACGCTCTGACGTCATGATCACACAGAATCGCGGGATGACTCTACCTCCTATATATGGCCTTGTATTTACCGTGCTTCAGACAAGGCTTATATATGTCCTTGCCTTCGGATTGTGTCTTGCGCCACTAATGTTTATTTTGCCTATGTCGATTGTTACCAAATTACTTTCATATTTTTCACCAAAGAATTACTTTTATCACAAAGATAAAAAATAAGGTATCGTTTAGTCATTAACGATCACTTTTTGAGTGAACCTTTTTTTTGTGGGGGGGGGGGCAAACAGGCCACTTTGGGCTTGGGGGGGGCGGCCGCCCTAAATGCCCCCCCTGGATCCGCCAGTGCTAGGTACTATCCATTCAAAGCCTTCAATTGCAACCATGATCACCCAAAGTGCTCTCAAAGGTATAAGACACATCTCGCATGAGCTAAAGTAAGATTGTTGGCAAGAGGTGAAGGTCAATGTCAATGTCACATAAGGTCACCATGTGGAAAAATATATACGAAAGTCATGCGACATATGTTTTATGGGTTATTACTTATTTTACACGTATAATTCGATAGTGATAGTCATTTTACCACCTGACTTCTGTTAAGTGAAGTTAGTGTCAAACTCAGGTCAAGCTCAGGTCACATAAGGTCAAAATTTGAAATTGATGAATATAAATACAAACTCATGTTTCTGGGTCAGTTTTACCTTAGAAATGCAGCGGTGACATTAATTTCTTCACAGCTGATTATACATAAGCCCAAAAAATAAAAATGAAATACGTCATGAGTTACCCATACTTTAGAAGCCATACGTCAGTCAATTTGTTTTTTAGGAATTGCCCATATGTGGTTCTCTAATATTTAACACGGTTTTAATACCTTTGACAAATTTGAATTTGTGGGCATTTAAACCATTTTTTTTCTTTTTTGGTCAAAACCAAAATTTTCAAAACTGCGAGATAGAACTCCGAGATTTTGTAGCCCTTGCCATTTTGTATCTTTTCAGGTTTTTTATTGCATTTTTTCTTCAAAATATGACCTCCGTATGGTCTGTTAGATTTTAGCTGATTTTGTCGTCCAACTCGTGCGTAGTGACATCACCAAATTCACTATATCTCAACTATTTTTTTTCCGACGAAATTGCTTCATTGTTGCACAGGAAAACGCAAAATTGATTGAGAAAAGGTACTTAAAGTTTGACTTTGATAGCGCTATTGGTTTTGAACTTGCGAAAGTTTGTGAGGGGGGACGCTCCCCCAGTCAATGGCGGTTAATAACAATGTATAATTTGGCTGTTCATCAATCATCTCAACACAATTGTTCGAATGCACAGCTATTAATTTTTATGAATATTACTGCCCGTTGGAACGATATCAATGGACTATGGAAAAACAAGAGTAAGCGTGACTGTTCGTGGACAATAACAGGTAAAATGAAAATAAGTCATCTCAAGCATGCCCCCCCTCCCCAGTCAAATTTCCTTAGACGAGTCCCTGGTATGTGTCCTCATTTCTTTAGCCACACGCACAGCACAAACCGCAGCACCGATGACGGTTCAATTTTCACACACGACAGCTTCAAGCTTTGTGACGATCCACGGCAAAAAAAAAAATGAAGTCGCTCCGATGCCGGCGTCAGTCACAGCACGCGCCAGAAGGGGCATGTTTTCCTTCACTCGCAATTATTAATCCAATCCAAATAGCCGGCGCTTGAAAAAGCTTTTAGCATTAGCTCGAACTACGATATCGGGTTCTAGGAACCTCAGCTGAGCGGGGCCGCTAAATAAATACAACGCTGTAATGCCTGTTTTTTGGTCGGCGTAATTCGGGTCGGCAAAGCTTGCCACCAAATATCATATTGTTATATAAGAACATGCTGCGTTTGAAACGCACTCCCGTTTGACGGATTACAGGTTGATAAATGCAATTTTCCAACGATTCAGTGTAACCCCAAATAAGTTAACGGCACCACCGACGCCAACGGCGTCGCCTCTTCGCGCAGCGAAGCAAGCGGGGACCGCTTGTCTATATCACTAATTTTCTAGCCGTACGTCTGTCTGTCTCTGTCTGTCTGTTCGTGTGCCTTCATTTCTTTATTCACACGCAAACAGACTGGTTATTGATTCAACTTTTTTGGAACTATTCAATCATGATTCATTTTGGAATCCGAATGATTCCCCCCTCATCATTCGATTCATGGAGACAAAATTGAGAATTGATTCTTTCTGATTCAAAGAATCAAAACAAATATTTTAATCGATTCACGTTTGATTCAACATTTAAATATGTGGTGAATTTATGTCAAATAAATACAAATGGAAGCATATGTAGCGTTGGGGAATGACAGAGGGGTCATAGGGGTAGAGAGAGTGGGAGGGTATGATAGGGAACAGGGAGCTGGGCCGGGTTCCGCTCCACTCTGGCGTGTGGAGGGAGGGGTACGTTGTAGAGTGGGATAGCAGTGGGGGGATACATTGTAGGGAGAGGGGAATGGAGAAGAAGGTAGAAGGAGAGCGGGGGTTTAAAGAGAAAGGAGAGAAATGGGAGACGAAGAGTGCATCCGCTCCACCAGCTGTCATGGGAAGCTGCTGCTCCCTCTGGCTGTACTGGGAACTGCTGATCCCTCTTCGTCCTCTTCGTCCTCTTGACTTTCGGTGACCTGCCGTGACCTGCAGTGACCTGCAGTGACCTGCAATTTGGATGTGTTCTGTTGTTTGCTCATGCTAAGCCTGATATTATCAGCCAGTCCGCCTTCAGCCGAACCGAACAAGCATGTAGTACCTAAACGCATTCCAGAGAATGTCTGGACAATTATCAGTCTTTTAATTGCTGGCAATTGCTTTTTGTTTGTATCTAGATTTCGTAGTTCCTGAGATACATGAGGGTCTGGAGCAAACCCCATAGGTTGCCAAATTTGACCCTTGGTGACCTCTTGTGACCTTAATATTGACCTGGGCCAAAAATGACCGAAATGATTTGGATTGATTTTGTTCATAGTTTTCGAAGTCTGTTTATGCCACGCGTCTTCCTAGCTCTAAAAGAGCTAGGAAGACGAAAACAAGAGTTTTCGAGTTAGTAGGAGTGTCATTTTGACCTCCCCACACCAGGGTGAAGTTGTCCCTTAGGCCCACCTGGGCGCGGATTAAGTTACATAAAAATTATGAGTTCTTGTCAAAACCGTTCGACGCTCTCCCTCACGCTCGAAGTAGAATTCACAGCTCAATTATCACGTATTGATTTGCGTAACCAACCATACTTGATTGGTATCCAGCGGCTTAGACCAGAGGTCGCGGAACAGGGTCGTGCACATTCTCGGCACGAACGACACATTAATGACGCTCCTGGCCTGATACTGGCGCACTCTAGCGAGCCGTGCTGCACGCCGTCTGGCCGGCCCTGATCCGAGCGTGATCGTTCTGTCAGCCGGCGACACTCGCACGTCACGCTGCAGTTGCTCACTGCACTGCCCCTGCACCTTCCCGACCTGGACAGTGGTCGCTGGTCGGTGGTCACTAGAGCGTCACACTTTTCAAAAAAAGTCCGCGAACCTTCGCCACCTGCGATTCCCGTGCTCTGATGAAAATTATTCATGGGGACTAAGTTTGGTGGATTTTGGTCGGTAATCTTAATCTCCGAGCAGCGGATGAAGTTATCGCCTCAAAGTCCCGTTCTATGCACCGGTCCGCCATATACCCGATAGTAGAGCTTGGCGTTGACGAATCGATTTAGCGTTTATAATTGAGCTAGGATAACGAAACAAGATTCGTGGCATTGTCCATCGTCTGTGCCTTCGTCTCATACAGCTCCTGTTAATTTTCCTGGCAACACTTGAGTCGTGACGTCACCATTGCTACATCGAGCCGGCTTTAGCATGGTGGGCTATGGGAAAATAGGTGGTATTCGGGTCGCAATTTCAAACATTTCTAAAATAGTACGCTCAGCAGATGATGCATAACTGTGATCCCTATTCATATCTGGGGTTGTTTTAGGCATAATTGAGGCAAATTTGTGTACATTTTGTTATGGAACGCTGTATGTCTTCCAATAAAGGTATTTTTCAGCTTATCTGGCGGTAATACGCGTCAGATTTTGCCCACGCAGAGGGCGGGATTGGATTATAATTGATACATTGTTATGCACTGGATGTATACTACAAATATATGGTATTAAACCTAAAATCTAGTGAGGAAATGATGACGTAGGAACCAGGGCCGGCGCCACATAGTTTCGGTTGGGGGGGGGGCAGCTTTTCCCGAAAAAGGGCACTTGGCGATAAGGGCCCACCCATCCTGCAATATTATATAATATATATTTCATATAATTTCCGTCTTTCTCGTTCCCGCACGGATTACCATTTATTTATGATCAAACTTGAACACTATATAGAGCATCCACAGCCTTTATTTTCAAGTGGCATTGTGGCATGCGTCACACAGTTCAAGTTTTTGCTCAATGTGACTAAGTTATCAACTGCAACTTTTTCATTTCTTGCGACGATAATGCCCATGAGATCGGGCATGGACCCTTGATTTCTAGAGGGGTTCTCTGCTGGCTTGAGAAGGCCCTCCACCAGATTGAGAGGGCCTCGATCGGTCTTAGGGGCCTCAGTCGGCCTAAGAGACCTCGGTTGGACCTGAGGGGCCCTTAGTTGGCCTGATGAGTCTCAGATGACCTGAGGGATCTCAGTGGGACCTGAGAGGGCCTTGGTTGGTCTAAGGGGATTATGATGAGATGAGAGGCCTCTGTGGAACCCGGGAGGGTCTGAGGGGTTCTCGGCGAGGCCGACATAGCCCTTTCTCTGTCTGAGAAGGCCCTCACTCTGCATGCGAAAGCCTCGGTACTACCTTGAGAGCCTGACCATAGCTGGGACCAGTGGCGGATCCAGGAGGCGTAGGCAGGGGCGTCGCCACGATTTCAAAACTACTAGGAACACATTTATACCTTAAGGTCGAAGCCACTTTCACCTCTGGGGGAGGGGGGTGCGGTTGAAAATATTTCTAACTCAATTCTTTCCATGCAACGCTCATAGGCGTAATGTTAATGAGCTCAGCAGAATCCCATTTTATCTAGTGTTAACTGAATCGCTCAGTATACGGACATTGGTCGAGTTTTTTTTTAACTTTTTTTTGCATTTACAAAAACAACATCTGGAAATTTCCTTCTTAGGATGCCCAAAAACGCTCCAAAAATGCATTTTAAGCGTGCATTAGACTTGTCTTGGGGGGGGGGGCAAAACATAGTTTGCCCCCCTTTGACCGTTTTGGGGGGGGCATGGCCCCGTTTGCCCCCCCCCCTGGATCCGCCTATGCGACCATGTACAGCCAAATCTGTGCCTTCAAGGGCGTCGCCACTCGCCTCGGTCTCAACGTTACTTGTAAAAATTCAAGTATTTATTTCACATAATCAGGTCGTTCCACTGTGACAGGGTTATTCCACGACCATCGAACACGATCAGACAGTTGTCAAATCAACCTTAATACGACTAAAAAAGAAGACAAAAAAATACACAAATATTTACAATGGACAAATCATGCAAGTAGCAAGTCACGAATCTTGGTCTTGAACGGTGGCATAGCCAGGCCAGAGTGCCCATTGGCGATCACGAGTCGGTTATACAGCTCAGCAGCTCGGTACACAAATCGTCGTTTCCCATGATTGTTTCTGACACGGGGCAAGCTTAGATGGTGAGACTGCCTAGTATCACGGCGCACATGCTCGCGGTTGTATGTAATGCACGAACGCAACAAGTCAGGTTTTTCGTAAGTGAGTATACCGTGCAGCAGACAAAGATCAAAATATGACACCATGTCAGACGTACCCAACCATCTGAGATCACCGATGACATCGGAAATATGGTCATACTTTCGCTTCCCGGAAATGACCCTGGCTGAGAAGTTAAACACTTTCTGCAACTTGGTAATGTTCGTGCGGTTAGCGCTCCCGTAGACTTGTACACAATACCGTACATGGGAAAGGACCAGGGCGTCAACTATCCTCGGTAGTACACTCAATGGAATGATATGTCTGATGTGCATGAGTCCGATAAGGATACCGAAACAGCGGTTGATGATGTGGTCTATGTGCGCCGCCCAAGAGAGTTCAGAGTCCATGACTACCCCTAGGGTTTTCACGGACTTGGAGAAAGGCAGGAGCTGGCCCATGAACTTGATCTGTGGGGGATCCCTGATTTGGACCAGCTGGCGACGGTCGCCGCACAGGAGGAGCTCTGTCTTGCTGGCGTTCACCAGCATACCGTGCTAGAGGAACCAGGTGCACATCATATCGAGAATATTCTCCAGCGCCAGCTGCAGCTCTGGTAGCCTGCTGCGGGGGCCAATGATTGCCACCTGGGAATCATCGGCATAGCGGACCAAGGAGGTGCGGAAGCCGCTGATGCTGGAGGGGATGTAGCAGCTGATGTTGTTGCTGATGACGTTGAACAGCAGTGGCCCCAGGCAGCTGCCCTGATATGTCCCGATGTCAATGGTAAGGGGCTCGGAGAGAGTGTCACCCACCCGCACGCGCTGTGTGTGTGACCTGCCAGGTAGCTCTTGATCCAACCTGTTGAAATCTGAAGCTGCTCAAGGCTGTTCAGCAGTGTCGCGTGGTCCACGACATCAAAGCAGCGACTGAGGTCAATTAACGTTAAAAGAGATATTTATGATTGGTCCATACCCTGGAGGATCTGTTCGGTCATAGATAAAAGAGCAGTGGTGGTGGAGTGGCGCGACATAAAACCGTGCTGGTCCGAACTGAATAGACAGTGGTGATGAAGGTAGGCGGTGATCTGCTGATGGACAAGTTTCTCAATGATTTTGCAAATGGCCGGAACGTTGGTGATGGGTCGGAAATTGGATGCTTGGGAAGGGTCACCTCTTTTATGAAGAGGGATGACGACGGCACACTTCCAGCTGGCAGGGACTGATTCAGTGACTATGCTAGTGTTAATGATGCGCAGTAAAAGATACCCGATGTCATTAAAACAAAGCTTAACAATTTTGATGGGCACATCACCCGGCACACATGAGTCCTTGTTAGGCAGACCGAGAATGACGCTCTGAAGCTGGTCTCGTGACACGGGAAGGATGTTGAGAGCCCCGGTGTGGACACGTGGAAGCCTAGTGTTCAGGGGCAGGCGACCAGAGCGCTCGAACTCTGCCATCACAGCGTCCCGCGTCGATCTCCCTATGGAGCAAAAATACTGGTTAAGGTCTGCCGCTGACAGGTTGACGGGAGACTGAGGGACCACGCTTGGGAGCAATGACTGATTTCAGCTGTTTAAAAAGGCGTGAAGCAGGGGTGGATTGCACGCGCTCAGTGAGGTCCTCGCGCCTATCCTTCCTAATTGCGCGCTTAGTCAGTATGTTAAGACGGTGATAGGTGTCTCTGTCAGCGTTTCTCAGGGCCTCCCTGCGCTGGCGCATGAAGTCTAAGGTCTCGCGGCTGACGGGAGTGTTATGTTGTAGCCTAACCCCCCGTACTGTATTGCCTGGAGTCGCCCCTGTCTCGCGACCGCCAGCTCCGTCCCTGAGCGCGCCTCTGCCGGCGCATACCCAGAGGGCATTGGCTGGCTCGAGGGACGCCGGGCGGGGTCACGGGCGCCTCAGCGTCAGTTGCGTCCCTATGTCCGGCACAGCAATATATCTGGCACGAGTGTTTACTGTTTCCGCGACCTAGACGAAACGAACTGAAACACAACATGGCGCGGTCGTGTAGTGTTGCGAGCAGTGACCGTGTCTGTGATTAGCCTGTGCCGCGTATCATCAGTGCGATGAGTGACCTGGACAGATTGTCCGCCCTGCTGGTTCAGCAGGCGGAACTCTCCGCTCAGCGGGAAGAGCGCCTCGCTGGCATGCTGGAGCGGCTGATGAGCCGTCAGCCTCCTGCCGTGATGGGTCCGGGCGCTGAGGACCCAGGGTCCGCAGCCGCCGCCCGTTCCACAGTCAGGATGCCAGCCTCCACGACCCCAGCTCCGTACCTGACCTCCTCGGCGTCGCTGCGTGACTTCGCCGTATGGAAGGAGAAGCTGCACGGCTACATGATGCTTACCGGAGCCTCCACGCTTCCCGTCGCAGGCCAGCGCGCCGCGCTTCTCAGCCTCCTGGACGAGGACTGGCACCGTGTGATCAGATACGCTCTGGACGTAGCTGACGACGCATCCCTGGCAAATATCGTGTCTGCCATGGAGAAGCATCTGCGGAAGCAGCGCAACGTACTCGTGGACCGTCGTGACTTTTACTCGTGTGCGCAGGAGGCGGGAGAGTGTTTCGATGACTTTTTGTGTGGCGTGAAGGAGATCGCGTCGTTCTGCGCGTTCTGCGAACAGTGCATGGACAATCGGCTCCGCGACCGGGTGGTGTGCGGCGCGCGTGACGAAGAAGCAGTGAGGCGGATGCTAGAGGAGCCCGACATCACCCTTCAGCGTGCTGTCGACATCTGCTGCGCGTCTGAGAACGCGCGTGCCACGTGTGCCGACATCCGCGGCCCCGCGGGCCAGTCCGTGGCGCGACTTTCAGCCTACCGGAGAGCTCGCACCAGATCGCGCGGCCCGCGATCACGCGACGCATCCGGCCAGTCGCCCGGGCCCGGAGGCCAGTGTCAGCGGTGCGGTCGCGACAAGCACTCTGACGCCGCCACGTGCCACGCCGCTGGCGCCACGTGCCACACATGTGGCAAGGTCGGACACTGCGGTGGTATGTCGTCAGGCCGCCCGCACGGGACCAGCTTCTGCCGCTGCACCGCCCCCGGACCCTGACCGTGGATCTGCAGCGCAGAGAGGACGGTCAGCACAGCACGGACGAAGCGTCCAGCGCGTCATCTCGGACGTGTACATCAGTGGCGTCTGCACCCGTCCAACGCCTACGATCAAGGCTCATCTGTGTCATCCGGCCGGAAACAGCACGCTGCAGTGCACGCCAGATTCCGGAGCTGAGGCGACAGTCATGGGCAGTGACGTCGCTCAGTCCATCGGCATCGACATTTCTCGGCTGAAGGAGGACCTACAGACGAACTTCACCGCCGTGGGACGCCGCCCACTCGACTGCCTCGGAGCGTTCTGTGGAACGCTGAAACTGGGCGGTCGCTCTGTCGACGTCACTGTCTACGTCATCAGAGAGCTGACGGGCATGCTGATCAGCTGGTTCGACTCAGTCGCCCTGGGGATACTGCCAGCCGACTTCCCAGCGCAGATCAAGCACATCACGCCTCCGGCAGAGAAAGTCCAGACGGTGGCGACATCTATACCAGCGACTACAGCGCCCCTAGTGGCAGCCGCTGACACAGCCGCGACCGCAGCGCCACTCACGGGTAGCGGCCGCGCCCGGAGCACAGCGGCGCAGCCGGCCCAGCCCGGCGGACACGGAGACGTGCCACCAGCCGGAGGCCTGCCTACATGGTCCAGCGACGCGGACCCGTCTGAAGAGACCGTAGCAGCTCACGCAACCGCGATCGTGGCCCAGTACCCGCGCGTCTTCAGTACTGACGGCCCGCTGCGCGAGATGGACGGCGGGATGATGGTGATTGAGCTGCGCGAGGACGCGACTCCAACAGCCGTCACCGCCGCGCGTCTGATCCCGTACGCCTGGAGGGCGGACATCAATGCCCAGCTCGATGAACTTCAGGCTCGAGGGGTCATCGCACCGGTCGACTACTACACAGAGTGGTGTCATCCGATGGTCGCCGTCGCTAAGCGGCCGTCTGGAGTTCGACTGTGCGTCGACCTGACTCGCCTGAATCGCTTCGTGAAGCGGCCTACCTACCCAGTGCGACCACCACACGACGCCGTGGCGGACATCCATGCCGGCAGTCGCTGGATGACTACGCTGGACGCCGCCATGGGGTACTTTCAGGTCCCACTCGCCGAGTACTGTCAAGACCTGACATGCTTCATCACGCCCTGGGGACGCATGAAGTTCCTGAGGGCGCCACAGGGATGTGTGTCTGCCGGTGACGAGTACAATCGCCGCGGCGATCAGGCCCTCGGCGACATCCCCAACACCGTCAAAGTCGTGGATGACTTGTTGGCGTACGATGCCACCTACCGGGAGCATCTGGCGCACGTCATCGCCGTTGTACAACGGTGTGACGAGCGCGGCATCACGCTAAACCCGAAGAAGTTCGTCTTCGCCAGGCACGAAGTCAACTACTGTGGCTACCGCATCACGTCTGACGGCTACACTTCCGACGGGGAGAAGCTGAAAGCCATCGCAGACTTCCCGAGACCTGAGAACATCACTGACCTGCGGTCGTTCATGGGACTAACTAACCAGCTCAGCGGTCTGTCGTCTGAGCTCGCCCACGCCGCTCAGCCGCTCAGAGACCTACTGAAGGTGCGTCACATCTGGTGCTGGACAGCGCAGCACGAGGCGGCCTTCCTGCGGGTCAAGGCGGTACTGGCTGCTCCGCCGGTCATGGCGTTCTTCGACCCGAGTCTGCCGACGATGCTGCAGACGGACGCCGCCCGAACGCGAGGCCTCGGCTTCGCACTACTCCAGCGACACGGCGACACCTGGCGGCTGGTGCAGTGTGGCTCGCGATTTCTCACCGACACTGAGTCGCGGTACGCGGTCGTGGAAATCGAGCTGGCAGCCTGCCTGTGGGCATGCCGGAAGTGCCGTAACTACCTCGCCGGACTGCCGTCCTTCACCCTGGTCGTCGATCACCGTCCGCTGGTACCGATCCTGAACCAGAAGCAGCTGAGTGAGATCGAAAACCCCCGGCTGCAGCGGATGCGCGAAAAACTGACTCCGTACTGCTTCACCGCCAGCTGGCAGAAAGGATCCGACCACCAGATACCGGATGCGCTGTCACGCGCTCCGACCAGCGACCCGACCGCCGACGACCTGGCGGCGGAGGACGCTGAGGACCCGCTCCACGCTGCCGTCGTCGCAGCTCTGCATTTTGAGCGGGAAGCAGAGGATGGCGTGCGTCTGGCGCCGCTCGTGGATCTCAGTCTGGAGAAAATCCGAGCCGCCGCCGCCCACGATCCTGAGTACGAAGCTCTGCGAGAGGCCATTCTGCACGGGTTTCCGGAGCACCGGCACGAGGTGCTACCAGCCGTCCGTCCGTACTGGGGCGTGCGCAGCATGCTGGCCCTGGACGACGGCCTCATCGTATACGGCCCTCGGCTGGTGATCCCCGTCAGTCTCCGCCGAGGCGTCCTCACCCGCCTGCACATGTCGCACCAGGGCATCGAGAGGACGAAGCGCCGCGCTCGCCTCTGCGTATACTGGCCGGGCATCGACCGTGACGTCACCAACGTGGTCTCATCATGCCCGCGCTGCAGGCAGTTGGTGCCCAGTCACGCCAACGAGCCGCTGTGGCGTGAGGATGATCGGCCGAGCCGCGTGTTCGAGTCGGTCTCGGCGGATTATTTCCACGTCGCCGGACAGACGCACCTCGTGTACGCGGACCGACTCTCCGGCTGGCCGTATATCACCATCTGCCCTCGGACTGCATCGGCCGAGCACCTCACCAAAGAGCTGCGGATGCTGTTTTCCCAGACGGGCGTCCCAGTCGTGATCAGAACCGACGGTGGCCCGCAGTTTACGTCGGGCACCCTGCGCCGGTTTCTGGGCCGCTGGGAGGTACGGCACGAGGTGTCATCACCGCGGTATCCGCGGTCCAACGGCCACGCGGAGGCCGCCGTCAAAGCGGTGAAGAAGCTGATTCTCACCGTGTCTTCTCGAGGCCGGCTGGACGATGAGCAGCTGAGCGAGGGACTTCTTGAGCTCCGGAACACGCCGAGAGCCGACGGCAGGTCTCCAGCCCAGGTTCTGTTCGGGCACCCGATTCGGTCGGGTGTGCCAACACACCACCGGGCATTCGCGCCCGAGTGGCAGCGCGCAACAGCAGAGTGCGAGGCCAAGTCCGCCGCGACTCGGGAGCAGGTGGCGCGCTACCACGATGCGTCAGCGCGCCGGCTCTCTAAACTGCAGATCGGCGCCCGTGTAGATCTCCAGGACACCGCCACCGGTCGCTGGGACCGGACAGGTATCATCGTCGGTATCGGCCAACGCCGTACCTACCTAGTCAAGACGGCGAGTGGCCGGGTATACTGGCGGAACCGGCGGTTCCTGCGGCCGTACCGGCCCCTGATCGACACCGGAGCGCCGGCCGCCGCAACCGCCGATCGCCAAACCCTCGGCCGACAGGTAGCTGACGCACCCCGAGCGGCGCCAGCAGCAATGACGTCAGCAGCGGCGCCAGCAGCAGTGACGTCGGCAGCAGCGCCAGCAGCAGCGGCACCGCCGGCGCCACGCCGCAGCTGCCGCTCACGGCGGCCGCCCCAGCGCCTGACAGTTCGTTGGGGCGCCACCACGTACTGCGATTAGTGTTGTCGCCGTCTTTGTTTCGCTGTGCGCGTACTTCGTTAAAAGACGATTTACTCTCTGCAATTAAGCCATCGTCTTGGGGGAGGTGTTATGTTGTAGCCTAACCCCCCGTACTGTATTGCCTGGAGTCGCCCCTGTCTCGCGACCGCCAGCTCCGTCCCTGAGCGCGCCTCTGCCGGCGCATACCCAGAGGGCATTGGCTGGCTCGAGGGACGCCGGGCGGGGTCACGGGCGCCTCAGCGTCAGTTGCGTCCCTATGTCCGGCACAGCAATATATCTGGCACGAGTGTTTACTGTTTCCGCGACCTAGACGAAACGAACCGAAACACAACAGGGAGGAGGAGAGGGATTGTGGACCTTGAACCTGCGGATGGGAGCATGTTTGTCGAGCAGACGGTTCGTGACATCAGCAAATTCATTCCATTGGTGTTCACATGGATTATCTCTACCGACTACTGAGTGCCAATCGATGTTACGAACATCATTTAGGAATGCTTGCTCGTTGAACGCACACCAGTTCATGTGTACTTCAACTTTTGATGATGTTGAGGTTATCTATCTCAAAGTTACTAGGGACATGTCCCGTGTCCCCAGCATGACCCCAGCAAAGGCAGTTTCGAATTTTGCTAGGGACAGTCCTTAGTAGATTTTGAGGATTTGAAAGTTACTAGGGACAATGTCCCTAGTGTCCCTAGTGGTGGCGACGCCCATGGGCGTAGGGGCTGAAGCCCCCCTGCCTTAGAAAATGGCGCCCTCGGGCACCGCGGCGCCTTCCACCGTTCTTGCAAAGGATTTACCGGCGCCGAAGGCACCTTAGCGTTCTCGGGAGGCCGCCAGGGCGCCCTTGTGTCTACCGACAACGTCGTAGCACTTTTGAAAGGCACCCTGGCACCCTCCGAAGACAGCTTGCCGCCCTAACAACGCATTATGCCGCCCTCAGAAGGTACATCGCCGCCCTTGGAAGGCATTATGCCGCCCTTGGAAGGCATCATGCTGCCCTCGGAAAACATCGTGTCGCCCTCGGAAGACATTTTGCCGCCCTCGGAGTGCATTATGCCGCCCTCTGAAGATGTCTTGTCGCACTCTGAAAGCATCTTTCCGCCCTCAGAGCACATTATGCCGCCCTCAGAGCACAATATGCCGCCCTCGGAAGGCATCCTGCCGCCCTCAGCGCGCAATATGCCGCTCTTGGAAGGCATCATGCCGCCCTCGGAAGACATCTTGCCGCCCTCGGAAGGCATGTTGCCGCCCTCAGATCGCATTATGCCGCCCTTGGAAGGCATCATGTGCTCATCAGAGTCTAGAGAGCATTATGCCGCCCTCGGAAAGCATCATGCCGCCCTCGGAAAACATCTTGCCGCCCTCGGAAAACACTTTCCCCCTTCGAAGTGCATTAAGTCGACCTCGAAAGATGCCTTGTGGCCCTCGGAAGGCATCTTGCCGCCCTCAGAGCACATTATGCCGCCCTCAGAGTGCAATATGCCGCCCTCGGAAGTCATCCTGCTGCCCTCAGAGCGCATTATGCTGCTCTTGGAAGGCATCATGCCGCCTTCGGAGACATATTGCCGCCCTCGGAAGGCTTCTTGCTGCCCTCAGAGCGCATTATGCCGCCCTCGGAAAACATTTTTTGCCGCCCTCGGAAGACATTTTGACGCCCTCAGAGTGCATTATGCCGCCTTCGGAGTTCGAAAGACGTATTGCCACCCTCGGAAGGCATCAAAAGGCTTGCTACCCTCGGAAGGTATCATACCGCCCCCGAATGGCACCTTCCCGTCCCGAAAGCGATGCGGTGTCCCGGTGCACTCAGAATGATGACGCCCTGACGCCTTCAGCTTCCCTCCGACGGTGACCGGGCACCCGTGACCTCCGAAACCAATAACACGCTTTTGCCCCCTCCTCCACTCCTGATAGCGCCCTGGACGGCGCTTACGAAGAGGCCCGGACCCCCGTGAAATAACCGTGACACTTGTTTAATGTTAGGCGAGGAGTTGCAGGTGCTGACGTATTGCACCTTTCACACTCGGGGCGCCTAAAAATAGCTTGGATGAATGTCCAATGTCCATGATGTCCACAGCTCCACAGAAACGTTTTCAGCGTCGGTCACCGATTTTTACGCGATTTAGTCCTAAGGACTAACGTCAAAACGAACCTCCTGTTTTAAAAAATCAGGTCCATTTTGACCTTACTGGTCTTCTTCAAGATCAAATTCAAGGTCAAACGACGGGGAACGCTGCAGCGCCCAAAGTTACCGTCCGTTCGCGACAAATTGGTGTCAAACGATTCCTTGTGGCCAGTTCCAAGATGACTAGAATGTTCAGAGTTGTGCCCCGTGGCCTTCAAGTGCAAGCCCGTGACCTTAAATGTCAAATTCATGGTCAAAAGACAGGATTTTTTCCCCGTCCTTTCCATTTCCAGAATGACAAGCATTCTTAGAGTTGTGCCCCGTGATCTTCAAGTTAGCGCCCAAAGTTGGGCGCTACAGCGTTCCCCGTCATTTTTGTTTTTAAAAAAATCCCCTACCCATTAATAGGTAGGCAGGAGTGCCCTTCCATGCCCATGTGACCAGAGTACGTTAATTACCAGAGTGTTTAATAAGGATAGGGTTATGCAATCACGTTAGGTCACACCACTCCCCGATATGTCTTGTTTTGTTTTTTTGTTGCATGGAAAGGATAGCCGCCACCTGTATTAGTAAAGGATTTTATCTGAGATTCGGGCGGACAGATAGCCGAGCTAGTAGCGCCCACTCGAAACCCAGATCTGACTATAGTTAGGTGTTATGGGGATAAATTAATATAATTATACTCAGACATATAAACAAACGAAAGCACACAAGCATGTACACACGCACACCCGCGCGCGCACGCACACGCGCACCCGCACGCACACGCACACGCACACGCACACGCACACGCACACGCACACGCACACGCAAACGCACACGCACATGCACACGCACACGCACACGCACACGCACACGCACACGCACACGCACACGCACACGCACACGCACACGCGCACGCGCACGCGCACGCGCACGCGCACACGCACACGCACACGCACACGCACACGCACACGCACACGCACACGCACACGCACACGCACACGCACACGCACACGCACACGAACACGCACACGCACACGCACACGCACACGCACACGCACACGCACACGCACACGCACACGCACACGCACACGCACACGCACACGCACACGCACACGCACACGCACACGCACACGCACACGCACACGCACCCGCACCCGCACCCGCACCCGCACCCACACCCACACCCACACCCACACCCACACCCACACCCACACCCACACCCACACCCACACCCACACCCACACCCACACCCACACCCACACCCACACACACACACACACACCACACACACACACACACACACACACACACACACACACACACACACACACACACACACACACACACACACACACACACACACACACACACACACACACACACACACACACACACACACACACACACACACACACACACACACACACACACACACACACACACACACACACACACACACACACACACACACACACACACACACACACACACACACACACACACACACACACACACACACACACAAATACCCCCCCCCCCCCCCCCCCCCCCTGCTGTCTGCGCCGCCTTGCCTCAGGCCCATGCATTCACACACGCATACATTGAATCAAGTGAAGAATATAACACACACAAAGAACTTTGACCTTGAAGGTCACGGGGAACAAATTTACTCTAAGAATACTTGTCATCCTGGAAATGGGCACGGTTTGAGGTTATTTTAGATGATGTGTTACAATCGGACGCAAACTTCGGGCGCCACAGCGTCCCCCGTCCTTTGACATTTAATTTGCCCTTGAAGGAGACCTGTAAGGTCAAAATGGACCTGATTCTGGGAAACAGGGGGTTCAATTTGATTTGAGACCAAGTGTCGTAAAAATCGGTGACCGACGCTAAAAACGTTTTATCATCCCCTTGGATTGGCGTGACCCAATAAGAACGACTCAACTGGGGTGCGGATAGCGCTAGCATTCTTATTTTGACCAAATGACGTGGGAAGCATGGTTTAGCGTGGTGGGAACTGGTGGGAACCACCAGGGCCTATTTTAAGGGAAAACCACTGGGGGGCAAAAAGGTATCCTCATCTTTGGGGGCACCTTTTTGTGGAAAAAGGTACCCCATGTTTTTCCTCCGCGGATTTGGGCCAGTCACTTGATTTTGGTATTCGAGCTTAAGAAATTCACCTTTCGAATTCACAAAAATTGATTTTGTGGACATTTTTCCGATAAAAAATTGGGGGGTAAAAAAATCACAAATCCGAGACAGCCATTTGGAAAAATGTAATTTCCTTTCTTTTGACGTTTTTTATTTGCAATTTGCTTTGAAACTCTATTTTTACGATTTTCGGATTTTTTTTTGGATTTTTTTTGTATATCGGTGACCTAAGGTCAGGTCAATTTCGTGACCGCCAACACTGTTTTGTCAATAACTATCGACATAATGACGATAGAGAAGTGAAAACGGTACCAATGTGTTTGTCTCGTCGAGACACGTCCCCCAATATGCAACATGATCTAATTGGGTCACCACTTGACCTTGACCTGTGATCAAATTTCTCAGTTGACCTAACCTAGTCAACATTAACATGATTCAAAGTGCCTTGACGAGACAAACATGATAGCGTCAAACGTAATGCTTTATCTTTATTAGGTAAAAAGTTATTTGTGACAAACAGTTTTGCCAAAAAAATAACATTTTTGATATTTGATGACCTCTGGAGCCTAAACTATTGACCTGAGCTAAAATCTGAGGACACCCTGTCGATTTAATTTTTCAAGAGCTTTCCATTACTTTTCCGTTTGTTCCTAGCTATCATAGTTCATGTGATATCTGGGGATTTCTGGAGCGAAGTCCTAAAACTGTAAAATCTGACCTTTGATCACCTCTGGTGACCTCAATATTGACCTGACCTAAACAAAATACCGATATACTTTCCATAGAGCTTGTCTCGACCTATCTAACACCGTTTTTTGCTTGTTGCGTTGCGTGGTTTTCGAGATCATAGGGGGGGGGGGGCGTTTCGACGCCCCCCCCCCTCGAACTCGGCTCCTATGGGACGTACACCAAGCCCGAAAACATCGTTAGGAAGCTTATCCAAAAGCATTTTGAAGTTATTTCGGCATTTTCTTAACAGGTCAATATTGAGGTCACCAGAGGTCATCAAAGTTCAAATTTTCCATTTTTAGGACTTCACTCCAGAAACCTCCAGATATCACAGGAACTATGCTAGCTAGGAACAAACGAGAAAACAAAAATGGAAAGCTCTTGAAACATTCAATCGGCACGGATCGCCACGTGTCCTCCTCATATTTCAGCTCAGATCAATAGCTTAGGCTCCAGAGCTCATCAAATGTAAAAAAAACTATGTTTTAGCAAAAGAGTTTTCACAAATTACTTTTTACCTGAATATGATAAGGTAATAATTTTGGCGTCATCGTGTTTGTCTCGTCAAGGCACTTCGAATCATATTCATGGTGACCAGGTTAGGTCAACTTAGATATTTGACCTCAGGTCAAGGTCAAGTGGTGACCCAATTAGGTCATGCTGGACAATGGGAGACGTGCCTCGACGAGATAAACACATTGGTGGCAGTTTCACTTATCTATCTTTGTTTTGTCGAGAGTTATTGACACAAAAGTGTTGGTGACCTCGGATGACCTCGGCCGAGGTCATCCGAGGCCACCAACAAAAAAAATTATTACCTGAATATGATAAGGTAATAATTTTGGCGTCATCGTGTTTGTCTCGTCAAGGCACTTCGAATCATATTCATGGTGACCAGGTTAGGTCAACTTAGATATTTGACCTCAGGTCAAGGTCAAGTGGTGACCCAATTAGGTCATGCTGGACAATGGGAGACGTGCCTCGACGAGACAAACACATTGGTGGCAGTTTCACTTATCTATCTTTGTTTTGTCGAGAGTTATTGACACAAAAGTGTTGGTGACCTCGGATGACCTCGGCTGACCCTGTAGGGGTCACTGAACGAAAATTGCACCTGGGTCTTCAAGAATGTCCTATGATAACATTATCTAGAAGGAATTGGGCTGATATCGTGCGTATCCTCAGAATAGGAAGCATTTGAATATTTCCCCATTGACTTATAATGGGTAGGTCACGAAATTGACCCGACCTTAGGTCACTGATATCAAACATCCGAGATATACGAATTGTAGGTACCTAGGGCTTAATAAAATCCTGTAAGTGCGATGTCTATCGGCCAAAAACTGTGGCTAGGTGTGACCACAAGCTTTTTTGGAGCTGGGGTCACGTGAATTGGTCTGGTGACCTGACCTGAGATGAACCGAGGTATTTTTTTAACATAATGTGGACAATTGATGTTTGAACAGCTATGCTAAAAACGGTGGTGCTGTGCGCCGCCGTTTTTCCGCTATCCTTGAAAAACCTGTGGGAGGGGGGCGTCTAAACGCCCCCCCCCCCCCGGCACGGCGCGGGTTAAATCAGCTACCAATGCATAAGCAAGCCAAATCCGATGCGTGTTCATAATTGTGTGACACTTTTTGGAATTCCCCCCCCCCCCCAACCACCCGTTCTGGATCCGCCAATGCAAAGATCCATGTGGTATTTGTATCCTGTGACCTCCACAATGTAAAATATATTCACCCTGAGGTCATTCGTCATTTTTCTTCCATAACTGTTTTTACCGAACCAGTAAGGCGCCGTAGTTGGCGATGAACGCGCGAACGCAAAGGAAATGTATGGTGAATTTCAACTCGATCAGGGAAGTAGTTTCTGAGATACAAATACGTGGTGCACACGTGCGCACGTGCAGAAGCACCCCACCACTGACTTGTGAGAATGTGGCGACTGAGAGATCCCTAACCACACTCCAAATTTGAACACAATCGGCTCAGCAGTTGCCTCCACCCACTCCAAATTGTGTGGCGACGTGCCTGATCCAACAACACCCCCCTCTCCCCCACTCTGCCGCCAATGGGTGATGTTCAAAGGATATTGAAATTCAAGATATTCCGGAAATAATGTAAAGATACTTATTTTGGCTGGGAAATACTAAAACTTAGGAATATCATGACATTTTCATTGGATTTGTATACATTTATCACCAGGTAAACATATTTTATTTTAATTGAATACCTATCAAGCGAAAAATGACATGGAAATACTGAAATCAGGGTGGGCAACATTTCTTGACTGGGGGGGGGGGCAAAACGGCTCACTGGGGGGGCATTTCCCCCCCCCCCCCCCCAGTTAACATGATAAAATAGGCCCTGGGAACCACGCTTCACACAAATCATGAGGCTGTGCTATACATTTGATGGTTTGCACTTCAATCGATGATATTGGGCCCTCGGATGCATTAAATGAAAATCAATTCCGGCTCCGTATCGATATTTAAGTATAAGAAATGAGAATAACTACTCGAAATATTAGCTTTATATAAACATACGTTGATAACAACAAGAATCATGAACAATAATATCAAAAACTCTTATTTTAAATAAGCTTAATTGTCCAACTAAGACCACATGCTGATTTTTAACACTAACATTTAAAAAAGTTAAATATACTTACTGTGCATATTTAAGCGATAGTTATCATCTGAGACTGAGTGGAGGGAATGCACAAGTAATGTGTTCAGTGAATGTGTAAAGTAAGGAGGTTGTTTATGTTTAAATGTGTATGCATGTTTGTTGGCACGCATTTTTACTAGTCTCATGTTGCAACTTGCAGCACATGCCGTACGGACTACGGACTACGGACACTAGGACGAAGTTAAAACTAGTGTCCTACTGCTGCAGGTGTCGGCGTGTGAACTGGTGTCTTGCTGCTGCATGTGTCTGCAGCTGTGAGGTGGACTGCTGTTGCAGGTCTGCCAATGATAATAAACCGCCGGCGGAAACCGGAGAAAGCGGAAAAAGCACATAAATAAATACAGATTTCCGTGTCGTCGGCATGACTTGCCAATGTCCCAACTATGTATGGTATGCAGTATGCATAGGTGTACACAAGGGGGGGGGGCAAACGGGGCAATTTCTCCCCCCCCCTGAAGCTCTGTACGTGCCCTCTTTGGTCGATTTTTTTTAAAGAGAAAAAGGGTGAAAATATGCCCTTCTAAAAATATAGTGGGCCAAATCGGTTGAGTTTTTTTTTGGTGGGGTACTTTATGCCCCCCTGATAAAAAATTGCCCTCTCCTCGAGTGAATCCTGGGTACGCTACTGGCAGTATGCACACTGCAATGTAAGGTAGTTGGTAGGGAACATATTTGGCGTTAACTTAACGCATTAGTTTAAACTTCGTCCTAGTGTCCGTATTCCGTACGGCATGTGCTGCAACGTGAGATTAGTAAAATAGCGTGCCAACAAACATGCATAAACATTTAAACATAAACAACCTCCTTACTTGAAAATATATACACCTGCACTGAACACATTACTTGTACATTCCCTCCATTCAGTCTCAGATGATAACTATCGCTTCAATCTGCACAGTAAGTATATTTAACTTCGGTAATTTTAGTGTTAAAATCAGCATGTCCTCTTAGTTGGACAAGTAAGCTTACTTAAAATAATAGTTTGGTATCATTATTGCTCATTATTCATGTTGTTATCCATGTATGTTTACCTAAATATAACTAATATTTCGAGTAGTTATTCTTATTTCTTATACTTAAATATCGATACGGAGCCGGAATCGATTTTCATTTCATACATCCGAGGGCCTATTATCATCGATTGAAGTGCAAACCATCGAATGTATAGCACAGCTTCATGATTTGTGTGAAGCTTGGTTCCCACCAGTTCCCACCACGCTAAATCATGCTTCCCACGCCATTTGGTCAAAATAAGAATGCTAGCGCTATCCGCACCCCTCAACTGCAGTGGCGGGGGATTTTATTTTGACATGGGGGGGGGCAAGACTTCGATCAATTCAGTTCATGTACGTAGCCAGGATTTTGCTCAGGGAGGGGCCACAATACTGAATACATTTTCATCTGCAGGGGGGGGGGGTTGCAGTCAGAGATATTTCAAACTCGATTATTTCCATGCAACGCACATAGACGTATTGTTAACCCTCGCCCTATGGGAGCTTTTTTCACCTTCGCCCTACGGGGGGGGGGGCCTGACAGGCCCCCCTGTTAACTTCGAAACCAAGCAACTTAGAGAAATTCGGTGAGTACCAGCATGTTGCCTGTCATGAGAGGAATCTAACAGTATGCGATTTTTAGGTTTCAGGTCAACGGATGACCTTCCAGGGCAAGTGAATGGCCTCGGATTTACCACGTCCAGAACAGCGATTTTGCTCTTCAGAAAACCTCAAAATTAGAAATTAATCAATGTAAATAAAAAGGCATGTTACTAGACCAGTTTTGGCTCAGAAATACAAAAAGGTAACTATTTGTTCGTATCTTGTCTACAAATGTCAAAAAAGTTATTAAAAAAAATGACGTCATCAGTTTCTTACACTTAGGAAGCCATCACTCAGTCAAAAATGAAGATATTACTTCTAAATTTGGTATGGGTATTTTCCATACTTAGTTCTCTCACATATATTCCGGTTTTTCTAATATCTTTGAAAATTTTGATTTTGTGGGGATTTTTCCCAAAAAAAATATTATTTTTTTATTTTAGGAGTCAAAAAACTTTTTTTTTGTTGAAAATCTGAGATTACTATTGTAAAGAAAATGCCATTTTGTATCTTTGGTAAATTGCGTTTGCAATTTGCTTTAAAATTCTATTTCTACGATTTCTCATTTTTTTTTTACCAACATGACGTCATCGAAACGTCATTATTTCCCGAATTTCTCAACCAATTTCAAATACATTTTTACAGCCTACGTATAATTGCTGTACACTCAGCTACCAAAAATGTCAGCAAGATACACAGCATTTGTATAAAGTTATTAAAGAAAAACCTCTGGGGGGCCTGTCAGGCCCCCCCCCGTAGGGCGAGGGTTAAGGCTTGACGGAATCCCATTTTATCTAGTGTAAACTGGATCGCTCAGGGGGGGGGGGGGCGGAGCATGACCCCGTGGTCTACGTCCCTGATTCAGTTCACGTAGTCGTATAGCTTAAACACAGGTTGAAGGATTTGAAGGAAAATTGAAGAAAATAGTTCACCTTGGAAAATTTTCCCAAGCACGATTTGATTATATTTTTTAATACAATTAATTTATATATTTTCAAAAATGGCCTTATATCGCGCCGATTCAGGACAGAAGGCCGTGAATTATTATTGTTTATTAAAACTATATGCATACTCTCTGAGTCAGAGTCCTGATTATTAAAAAAAATGTGCATTAAAAAAATGGTTCAGCCAATCAGATTCGAAAGTAGTCGCGTAAGGATAGACTCGCATTAGAGATGTGCCATCCAGCGGCCGGCGGTTCGCTTGCTAGCACCAGCTGCAAGCTGATTGGCTGATGATATAGCCCCTGTGCCCGGGCTAGATCCAGCACCACATTCTTTCGCCAGCACCGCATTCATTCGCCAAAAAAAAATCAAATATATTCGGCTGTAGAGTCTTTTCAGCCAAGAAAACTTGCAGCTATGGGTTTCCCAACACGGGCTACAAAACTGCTATCTCAGTTTAAAACTAATGTTGAAGGTGAACTATTTCTTTTAAAGGTGATGATGATATATCGTGATTTAGAGTGGCGGTCTATCAGGGTTGCCAGAGCCCGGAAATTCAGTTAGGGTAACATACAATTGCAATTAATAGCTACCAGAAAACAAGACCCGTTTTCAGTAGCCAAATATTGATTGGCGTCACTTTTGCCTCAAGGACAAGCTACCATATATTACTACCATATGAAATATACATTTATTTTTATTTGTAAACTTTTGCAATGCTAATCATTTTTACCATATGTGGATATGTCATTTTCGACTACGGAAAAGGGGGGGCAAACATATAGTTTTCCCCCGCTTGATTTTTCCAGCGGGGCGGCTGCCCCCCCCCCCCCCCCCTCCGAATCCGCGGCCCCGATCAACTGTCGTAACACAAGATTTTGCTCCTTGTTTATCCACGTATGCAACTTAGTTTCCCGATGTTGCGACAATATATTTTGTTTTGCTTCTCCGGGCTACATGTAGTTAGCCCGGAGAAAACAACAATCCATGTGAATCTTGTGAATCATGTGAACCTACGTATACGTAGATCCGCAGTCGGACCTTCAATCATGCCACCAGACTTGCAAAATGGTCCCGCGCCCCGCGGGGTATTCAGCCGAACGGGGGAGAGGGGGGCATATACTGCCACCTCGTTATCTTCCGAACCAATAACTGCAGTGAGACGCGCAAGGAAGCAATCGAAAGCTTTCAATGAGACGCACGTTAAACATACGTGAAATGATCAAAATAATGTCACATGTCAGATCACTGTCAGGTGAAATGTCAAAATCGAGGTATTTGGGTTGTTTTGCTATAATTTCCATTTAAATCCTTATATTGCGACTATTATGGCACAAAGTGCTCTCAGAGGCATAATTCATCTTCCGAATAAGGGAAATTGAGATTGTAAGCTAAGGTCAAGCTGTGAAGGGTAGGTCAGAAAATATAACTATTGGCAAAAGGTCAGCGAAAGTCATGCGACATGTTTTATGGGTTATTTTACGCGTAGAATTTGATAGTAGTAGCCAATTTTACACCCTGATCCCATATAATGGCCCTTAGGCGAAGTTCAGGTCAAGGTCAGGTTGCATAAGGTCAAAATTTGAAATTTATTCATATAAATACAAAAGTCATGTTTCTAGACCAGTTTTGTCTAATAAATACAGTGGTGGCATTTATTTGCCGCTATCTGGTAATTAAAAGCCATAAAATGCAATTTTATTAAAGATAATATAGACGAGAAAACAAGAATTACGCTTGAAACTGCAGTGCTTGAAGTCAGCGTTTATGAATCCGAAGGGCGAAGACTGGAAAAATAACTATCCGAAATTGCTTCATTTTGTTTTTCTCAATACATAAATTAGATGTCTAACATATGATTGCTTTGCCTGATGCCTCTTAGGAGACTAATAGGTGAAACAATATCATGTGAATTGTGATGCGAATGAACTTTGAATGTATGTTTGCAGTGTCAATCATCTATTGTTTTGTATGTCCTATTTTTAATGACCAACTGAAGAAGTATCAATATGAATTATGAAGCATGTCTTGGTCAATAAATTAATATGATGAGTTGACTGTTTATTCTTGAAACACTCGGGTGGCTAAATAGTGTCTATGAAGAAGAAAAAAACATCAATACTTTTTCTGATATTGTACCTATCATTGTATCAAGTATGATACACAATACTAGCTTGAGAACATCCTTGGGTGGATAGGATAACGATTCTAGAATATATTTGAGGAGGATGTAAGCTATCCTTAGTTTTTTATTCCTGTATATAAGGAGATTATCAGTTAACATTATCCTGGTTACAATTAATGTGTGCTATGACTACCATTTACTGCCAAGTGCCACTCCGGCACTTACATTCTGACACCAACACCTATCCACCTTCATCAACCATTTTGAGCATCTGTGATTTGAGCCATTGTGATTTCCATATTTCTTACAAACATGTACTAGCTGCTACTCTGAATAATTACTGGTGTGATATTCTGACCATTCTGATCTTTCCACTCCATGTTTATGCATGTTCGGTGCTTATTAGCTATTAGTGCTGGTAAACATCTACTATGGACATTTGTATGCTATGACATGCCAATGTCAGTATTTAGTTCATTATGTTAGGGGGGAGGGGTAGGAATGTGTATATGTGTTGTGAATGTGTGCCCACCCAGATGCATGTGTATGTGCTTGAATGAATAGAATGAATGTGTATGTGTTTGTGAATGTGAATGTGTTCCCACCTACAATCCACATGCATGTGTATGTGTTTAAATTAATATAATGAATGTGTTTGTGAATGTGAATGTGTTTCCACATAGTACCCTATTCCTCAGGAACACAACATAATGTGTTCATTATATTGTTGTGGTGGTGGTGGGGGGAGGTAAAATGACCCCCTCTAACCAGACTGGTTATTTATTTGACACTGATTGAATCAATTGGACTTGTTCAATCAAAATTCCTTGAGAAAAAAATATTCACCACCAGATCTTTTGGTTCATGAATCGTGATTGGATAAACCCCGCATCAAATCAAGGCTGATTGAATCAAAAGATTTAACGATTCTTAACGATTCAAGTACACTGGTATGTTGTGCAAATACATGCAGATTGCAGTCCCAGTGGCTACATTTATTTATACTGAAATAGTATTGCTGTAACAATGTTTTAATGATCATATATATATGTATGTTTCAATTTGTATTTATTTGACATACATTAACCACAAATATTTAAATGTTGAATGAAACGTGAATCAATTAAAAAAAATATGTTGTATTCTTTCAATCAGAAAGAAACAATTCTAAAAAATAGTGAATCCAACGGTGATTGGATCATTCAGATTTCAAAATGAATCATGATTGAATCGTTCCAAAAAAGTTGAATCAATAACCAATCTGCCTGTAACTAGAAAAATAAAGGGCTAGAAAGATGCGAACAAAGCGTTTGAAAGCTCTTAACAAGGCCATTCGACGTTACTTCAGGTATGCTTTGGCTCAGGTCAATAATGAGGTCACCAAAGGTCAAATTTTCCAAGTATAGGACTTTGCTACAGAAACCCCCCCCCCCCCCCAAATATCTTGGGAACTATGATAGCTAGGAACGAACGGAAAAGGCAACTGAAAGCTCATGAGAAATTAAATCGCCTGAGTGCTATCAAATTAACAAAAGCTCAGGTCAATAGTTTAGGCCCCAGATGTCACCAAAGGTCATGTGGGCATTGTTTTCCCAAAACGCTTTCATAAATACCGTTGTATTGGTTAGATATATAACAATGATTTTAACACTATCGTGTTTGTCTCGTCAAGGCGCTTCGAACCATAGTAATGGTGACCTAGTTAGATCAACTTTTAAATTTGGCCTCAGGTCAAGGTCATTTGGTGACCAAGGTAGGTCATGTTGCATATGGGGCGACGCGACTCGACGAAAAAACACAGTGGTGTCGTTTACACGTCTCTATCTTTATTATATCAAGAGTTATTGGCAAAAAATGATGGTGACCTGAGATGACCTCAGCTCACCTTGCAGATGTCACAGAGCAACAATTGCACCCGGGTCATCAATAATGAGCTAAAATAGCATGATTATTAAAGAATTGGCCTGATCTAATGCATTTTCTCTGAATAGGAAGCATTTGTATATTTTCCCATTTACTTATAATGGGAGGTCACGAAATTGACCTGACCTTAGATCACCGATACAACAAATCCGAGATATACGAATTGTAGGTACGTATGGCCTTATGCAATCCTGAAAGTTTCAAATCTCTCGGACAAACACTGGCTTTGGCATGACCACACACATTTTGGGAGATAAGATCACTTGACGTAACCTGGTGACCTGACCTGAGATGACCTGCAGTTAAAACTTTTACAAAATGTGGGTAATTCATGTCCAAATAGCTGTGCCAAATTTGGTGGCGCTGCGCAACGCCGTTTTCTCGTTATTCCCGAAAAACTCAGGGGTTGGGGGTTCAAAATGACCCCCACACCACCAGAGCGAGGGTTTACATGCATACCTTTGACCAATATTTAGGCGCATTTCAGACACTCTTGAGGCTTAAAAGTGGGCATTCTCATAAACAGAATAAAATGAACTTAACATCTGTGCCAAAAACACATTCTATTTACCACCCGGTGACCGAAATTTTAAGGTCATAAGTTGGGTCAGTTTACGTGTTAAGTCAATGGTGAAGGGAAAACTTCAAGCCCACGCTACGTCATGTCACGTGACGCTACCAAATCCTCTCCGTTGGGGGCCGTGTTATACCATGTTATGGTTATCCATATTTGTGCACACGGTTCATTCGGTCGTCTTATGATCCTATTCCTATGTAACAAAAGTGAAATTAGGTTACAAACCTGACCCGGTAAACAGCAGGCTAGCGTTCCACGCATTTACCCCTCGTCGGTGCACGGAGAGCTGTGGCAAAACGATAACGGAGACGCCAAACGTCCTCGTTTGAAGCAGGCTCATTACTACCTTTGGGTAAATAAATCACATTTTAATTTCGATGTCTGTTTAATATCATCTTTAGATCTTGCGTCAGCATATCGTCGATAAAGTATTTTGTATATGCTTAGGCGTTACTTTTTTACATCCTACCGTTTGTGTGGTTCCGTTATGACACGGCCGTCTCCAAAACAGGTGCTTGTCAGTTATCGGCTCTCGACGTCATGCTGTCCAAACTATGTTTGTTTTAAATTATGAGTCGGCACGGGGGCCATGCCCCCCCCCCCCCCCCCTCCCCCTCCCAGAGCAAACCAAATTTACACTAGATAAAATGAGATTCTCTGACGACCCTCCCCTCCCCCCCCCCGGTCAACAACATTGAGAAAAATCCTGGCTACGTGCCTGCTGAAGGCCGAACATTTTTTGCTTGCCCTCCCCCCCACAAACTGAGCGACTGGATCCGCCCCTCGAATGGACCCCGATTGATTTGATGGTGCTTCGTTATAGGATTGAAAGCACGTTGATCGAAAGTAGGAAGGTGAAATAAGTGATTTTCGGAACTTTTTGGCACATACGGATCTGATGTTTCTGTCTTGAATAAGTAAATTACCTGATATAGGTTGGTATATTGTGAATGGAATGGAATGTGCTACCGCCAATGGCGTTTTTAGCGTCAATCAACTTGTTTCCCATTAATTAGGACTAAATACTCGGCGTTGGCTGCTTTGCACGGGAGAGTATATTACATTACCTAATCCATGTCCTTGTCCACTTTCATATAAATACAACTCCTACTAGATGGCAAGTATAAATTGGAGTGTTATTTATTTAAGTGAAGTTATTCTACCTTCACATAGCGACACTTATTCACAGTGCCACGAGTCTCACTCTTATATCACTTTATCAATTCAGTACGAGCATTAACTGTGACACAAATTTCGCACAATGAGTGTGCGTTTATGTCATCGTTAGCTGATGACTTGAGTATTGCAAGTTAATGAGAATCGTAAAGCATGAGAAAATTCCTGTATTTATTTCGGGCTTCGAAAGCTGACTGTAGTCTGGAAATTATGCATGTGGCAGGCATACATTTTCGGCTCGGTCTTTTATCATACCTTTTGCTCTCCGAATGTAAGTACTTTGTCTAGAAACGGGAGGGAATATACGACGGGAATAATACGGTGTGTGCGTACCAAATCACAGTACCGCCACAAAATATGCCGCATCCTATCCATCCTACGTTGACACGCCTTTTGAGCGCATCTTGCCTGAGAGCGAAGCACCGTGTGTCTTTGCCAGCACCAATTGATGTCGTCATTGGTGCTCCACATGATAAAACAATGGAATCTGCTCTGTATGTCTCAATTTATGCAAAGTGGCAAACATTGCCAAACCAATTGATGTCGTCATTGGTGCTCCACATGATAAAACAATGGAATCTGCTCTGTATGTCTCAATTTATGCAAAGTTGCAAACATTGCCAAACCAATTGATGTCGTCATTGGTGCTCCACATGATAAAACAATGGCATTTGCTCTGCATGACTCAATTTATACAAAGTTGCAAACATTTAGTAGCTAATAAATGATGATGTCGGGGCTGGGACAACGATTATCAACAAAGATACAAGCAAGGTGTCGTGATAACTGGTCAGTGTTCTGTTTGTTCAGTGTTCAGCATGTTCTGTTTTATAAGCGTTCAGATTGCACAGTATCTTGCATTCCTTGCTACCATCGCATCATTAGCCATCGATGATAGTTGGCGCATTCCGGGTGGCGCTGCGGCATTGTGCGAAACACTGTGTCCGAGTCTCGACTACTATATTAACGCTGGCAGCTACTTCACACACCATACAACACGGTCCATCGACGCAGAAAGACGCTGTCACCCAGATGTACGCTATCGCGTCGCTGTCCGCAGCTGTCCGCAGCTGTCCGCAGCTGTCCGCAGCTGTCCGACTGTCCGGCTGTCCAGCTTTTCGCCGCCGTCCAGTGTCCGCGAGCCGGACACCGTGAAATTGTCACGCGTGCGCGAGGTCGCAGCACTGCGTCCCGACAGCAGTGTGTCGCTGTTCCGCGCCGTCCGCCGTCGGCCACTGGGGTTTTCAGCCGACCCACTTATGCATTGTCCGAGGTGGCACACACTCCCGCGCAACCGACTGTGACATGGCGCCAGCTGAATTAAACGCTCGTGTGACGTCACAAAAACGACGCGGCGACGGCGTGAAAACGACGCTGCTCGATGTGACTGTATCTGCGAATTCGCCGGGTTATGTGCACGTGAGGCCGGCTTAACATAATATCACATTGGTAAGTATTGGTAAGGAGAAAATGTGGAAAGACATGCGACATAGTAAACGGGCTCCACGGAGAAACATACTTCTTATTCGTGCAATCTGAGGGAACAAAACAGAGAAACTGCTGCACAAGGGCGTCGTCACTGGTCAGAAGCTCCACAAATTAGAAATAATTAATTCGTATGCAACGCCAGTAGACGAAGTGATAAACTATTTAGATAAATTTCCTCAACATTCTTTAGTGAAGACGCCCTTGCGACTGCAGAGAATATTAATGTTAAAATCTAGCAAAGCCGTGTCCATGAAAATACTAAAGCAAACACTTCAGTTACTCAAGAACATGGTGATCATTAATACTCAAACACGCGCGAAAAAGGAATGTTCGCCGAGACTTTCGGGACACACCACATTGGCGCGAACTGACGAACTCCCACACGGACGTCTTGTAGTGGGCGTTAATATCGTTTGATCGTGATGTTAGCCATGTAAAACGAACATACCTGCAAATAACCTGAATATGGTCGACTCTGGGCAAGTCAAGCAGATAAGAATACATACCATCCGGCGAGCATTCACCACACGACGACTTACAACGCACGCTGTCTTGCTTCCGACGCAGTCCGAATAACCTATCCCATCCCCCCAGTCTGTCACAAATGTGGTGTATGGGTTAACTCATCACTGCATAGCAGCTTGGTCCATCACCGGAAACTGCGTGTCTCGCACCGCAAGTTTGTTTTCGTCTGCAGTTTGCCACTTCACGAGTGCAGTTATCTCTTACTAATACACTGCTTCACCTCAAAACGTCCTCCTCATCCAGGTGCCTGAGCGCGCCGCTGCTCCGGCCAGCCTCCCGCACCTCGAGCCTGGCGGCGCCCCTGCTCTGCAGGCGACCTTGACTCATGTCCAGGTCAGCTGCGGCACCGGTCGCACACGATCAGACCGGACTCGTCGCACGCGCAGCAGCGCAGGATCACCCACTCGGAAGTGAAGTAGTTCCGGTGGCAGGACTTCTTGGAGCCGTTGCATGCAGTGCAGGGTAGCATCCGGAATCCGCCGCATTTCTCGCATGATGACGCCAGCGAGGTGGTCTGCAACGGAGGGCGGGGTCAGCGGCGGGTCAGAGTTCGCAAGACCTGCTCAGCGGCGGTGGCGTGCAGGAGTTGCGAGTCACATAAGGGTGCTTCACCCAGGTTGCGTCACAATGGCACCTCTGGGTGAGACGAGTCACATAAGGGTGCTTCACACAGGTTGCGTCACAATGGCACCTCTGGGTGAGACGAGTCACATAAGGGTGCTTCACACAGGTTACGTCACAATGGCACCTCTGGGTGAGACGAGTCACATAAGGGTGCTTCACCCAGGTTGCGTCACAATGGCACCTCTGGGTGAGACGAGTCACATAAGGGTGCTTCACACAGGTTACGTCACAATGGCACCTCTGGGTGAGACGAGTCACACAAGGGTGCTTCACACAGGTTGCGTCACAATGGCACCTCTGAGTGAGAGGAGATGGGAGGACTGTCCGGGTGGGCTAGGTAACCATCACGTCCGATGTGGTACGGCGTTTCTGAAAGGAAGCAGTTAGGTGGCATTTTGAATTAACCTTCGCTGGGGTCTTTTACTGGTGGTACTCATTAGTGCGATTTGCGAAGCATATCCAGTCATGAAAATAAATGTCGTGCTTAATGCAGCGTTCTTGTGCTCGTTTGTCATAGAAAAAAAAAGATGACACAAAAGTACAATGCATAGGATGCATTTTTATGGGCACATCTACGTTTACATTTCTTTTCCCGCTTCGTCTCTGCCGCGGCATATTAAATCTGTTTAATTATATCTCACTATAAGAAAGCGCACCTCATTGCGCATTTGTCGATTTCTTCTTTTACATTGTCAGCTGAGGCGGAACCGGCAACACACCCAGACAGCCCAATAATAGCAGAGCGTGTTAGACGGGGAACAATGAGTACAGTGGTGAAACTGCGGTCTGATTCAGAGAGTCCACCGCGTCACAAAACTCGTTAGTGAGTGCCGGTCGAACAAAGAGAGCTCATTAAGCTACGACACGGACGTCTAAGGCGTTACACTCGCACGAACCCACACCTAACTACTTCACTTTACACACATACAGCTACCCACATTTGTAAATAAGCTTTCATTCACAGAACGGGGCACTGTCTCAGGTTTGTGTTTTACCGAGGTAATTGCTCTGGAATAAAAAAAGGCTTTAGATACTTAGCAGACGATAAACTTTGGTCAATTAACATCGAAAGTGTGTCGAAATTTTCCAATTTCAGAGTGGACAGAATTTTCAACTTATCCTGGATAGTAGACTGTTGCAAAATGGACGAAGTTACTCACCCAAAGTTGTTTTGTTTCAGCTGATCGTTAAAAATAAAAGCCCTTATTTGTTGGCATTGGAAACTGAGTGTCCTTCTCCCTGTTGTATTTTGTTTTCCGGGTAGCCCCAAAAAACGGGCCGAGTTTCGAGCCTTACCATTTTGTTTTTGGTAATAGATATGAAGTTGACACTTGGTACACATACAACAAAAAATTGCGTTAAGCAAAAAAGTTTAATATCAATCGGATATTTAGTTTCGATGTTATAAGACATTATCTAAACCCTTTCAAAAAATTTTTTTTACTTCTTTTCCACGCGTGAACGATCGGACCACCTTCAGCCCGGACCACCGCCAACAAACGCGACTTCCACTGTCCGATACTCGTGCCGATAAACTCCGCCTCCACTCCACATCCGCGCCAGTATCGGACAGTGGAAGTCGCGTTTGTTGGCGGTGGTCCGGGCTGAAGGTGGTTCGATCGTTTACGAGTGGAAATAAAAAAGCGTCAAAACCCCGTTTTTTAAGGGTTTAGATAATGTCTTATAACATCGAAACTAAATATCCGATTGCTATGCAACTTGTTTTATTAACGCCGAATGAATTG